>VZRQ01000487.1:425206-440837 GCA_013397975.1 Machaerirhynchus nigripectus
GGGAGGGGAGGGGAGGGGAGGGGAGGGGAGGGGCAGGACCAGGGTTCATGAGGATGCTTCTTCCCCGAACATCCACCAGACACCTGCAAACTGTCAGGACAAAACTGTTCACCCTGAAACACTTCTGGGACAAAACACATACCGGGAACTACACCATGCACTGGGCAACAGTTGTGTCAATCCCAGAACTCCTGGCACGTGAAATCTTAGAATAATGGATGGGAATTTTCATGACATTTTCAGTGGAGAGAGAGACAAAATAAGCCAGAATCTGCTTCCCACCTTGACAGCAGAACCAGCCAGGGAGGCCTGGGGACATGACTTGGCATGTTCCACATCTTCGTCCCCATCACCCCAGACCAGCAGCCAGTAGAGACACCCCAAGGTCTGCACCCCAAAAATGCCCTCCCAGCCCTGGGGCCTGGGGCAGGGGGCACCCTGAGTGATTTTTTTTCCAAAGCTACACCCAGAAGTTGTTGCTATTACAAGACTTTCTGGGCCTACGATGTGAATCCTCAGCCACAGCCAGACAGCTTATCTTGGGTTCAGCTGAAACCCCTCCATGCCAGGCTGCCGCAGTCACCGGGAGAACAGAAACGTTTGCCATATGCTGAGGGATTACTGTATAAAACTGAGATGCTTGGCTGCATGCCAAGGCACAGGGTTTCCAAATAGAGTCTGAATCCTGGACAGAAAAGTTCCAACTAAATATAGACATGACAGCCTCGGAGTTGACTTCTTTTTTTTTTTTTTTTTTTTTTTTTTTTTTTTTTTTTTTTTTAAAANNAGAGTTCACTTAAAATAGCGTGTTGAGGGTTTTTTTTGTGCCCCACTGAGGGAGCAGGTAGAGGCATGTTTACAAACACAGTTAGAAACCCAAGGACATGGTGGGATGGGAACCTCACCCTTCCTCCTGCCCACCCTGGAGTGGTCGTGAGGGTGGAGCGGATGCAGGTGCAGAGCACCTGGGCTGTCTCCAGCCCTTGGGCAGGAACCAGGAGAGGCGTCCTCTTCCTCACACCCTGCCCAGAAAGGCCTATCAGCCTAAAAACCATTGCAAGGAGCCAAAACATTTGGGGCCTGCGATGACACGGGACAAGACAAGTGGGTGGCACCTGTGGAAACTCGCTCGCACGTGGCTCAGCAAGGAGAGGCTTTGCTGGGTGGTTTCAGAAGAGCCAGTCCTGCTGCTGGGGCTCAGGAGTGACAGAAAGCTGAGAAAAACTCAGCAAGGAGATGGTGCTTCCACTTGGAAAAGGTGGTGTGGATTTTCTGAGCTGCCAAGCCCTGCTCACACCTTCTGGAGATGTGGGCTGGATTACTCAGCCATAGAACTACTGGCAAGCGCGGCAACAAAATCGAAGGCCAGCACCAGGATGGAGCAAGGGATCTCAGTGGCTTTGGCATGCAGCTGCTTCGGGTGCAGTGAGTGAAAGACTTTTGCACAAGCCCATGGAAAAAGCAACAAAACCTAAATATCTGGGATGGGAGAGCAGGTGTTGGGTGTGCTCCTCACACCCGGCATGGAGCGCTGGGAAGAAGCATTGGAGGGGAGGTGAAGAGAACTCATCCTCATGAGCTGGCCACGTGTGCTTGAGGCAGTGGGATGCTGGAAGCTCTTTAAAGGGTTGCGGGAGAAAACTCCCAGAAAGCTGTAAGTCGTTGGCTGTCTAACATCATATCTATATATATATAATATGAGAAAATATTGTTAATAGGCTTGATGACACAAAGGAGGTGAGACAAGCCCCTACGTGCACGTTGGCTTGCACAGTATCCACAAAGGGCTGCCCAATACCTTTGAATTCCAAGCAGGCATTTATTTAAGCGTCCGCAGCTCCTACGACAGCTGATAGGGATGAAAATTAAGCAGATGGCTGAGACAGGCCTTAAATGAGGGTGGCCCTACAAAACATATGATGTCTTCATACCGAATAATCAGCTGCCCAAAAGGGAAAAAAAAAGGTTTAAACTCGTACAAAAAGGCAGGAAAGTGGCTGAGGTGGGATCCCACTCCAGCAGAGGAGCTGCCAGGAGGAAGAAGTCTGGCTCTGTAAAATTCCTGTTCCTAAACAATGGCGCTGGGAAGGTCGGTGACACAGGGGAGGTAGGGCTAATAATAACAAATACCGTTAGAGTTATACCTTACATAGAGAAAACTGCACTGGAACTGGCTTTCCAAGAGCCCGGCAAAAAGCTTTTGTTTAATTTATGGGGCTCAGGCTATTTTTAGCTGGCAGATCCTTGGGGTTTTATCTGGGATTGCAGCTCTGAGCCAGCAGCTGGAACATTTTAATTGTTTGCTCTGGATTTAGGGTGGGTTTTTTTCTAAAGGGAGAAAGAGGAAAGCAGGTGCTGGGGTCTGACCTTGCTGGTCTCCCGATATCCTTGACAGCACCTTCCAGTGTGGGGAGAGAAAATGTGTCTCGGAGCAGCTATCTGCCTCCTGGGAGACTTTTTGGGGTGGTGCTGGGGGGTCATCAGATGAACCCCTATCCTCCAGTCCAGCCAGGACTCCGCATTCATCCCCAGCCCCTGCCAGAGGCCAGCAGCCAGCAGGTGAGAGTGGCGGGGGGACACCGTGTCTCCCCATCCTCCGGTTGCTATGGAGGTCTAAAAATAGCCTGGGCAGTCCAACAAGGAGAGAGAGCATCCCCTTCTTCCAGGAAAGCCAGAAGTGCTCCAGGGCCCGCGTGCGGCAGTGCTTTATTTGTCAGGAAAGCCCTTTGGTATCTGCCTGGAGCACGGATGTGAGATGAGCCATCTGCTCAGGGGCAGGAGGTGTTTACGCCAGCCCGGGCAGACACGGGCGCTGCGGAGCCTCGGCTCTCAGCGCGCTGCTGGCACCTCCGCCCTGCTCGGAGCTTGGCCCCAGTGATGAAGGCAGATGTCTCTGTTTATGAAAACACCGGCTCAGCCGCTCTGGGAGCTCCCCGGGTGGCTCAGAAATCCATCCCGGCTGCTGAGAGCTGGCATGGTGGGGTGACAGCGGGACGGCCACGTGCTGGGGGCAGGGGGCTGGGGGGTGTCCCTGGCATGCGGAGCCTCTCTGGGGCTGTGCCCTGGTGCTGAGCACAGTGCAGCCAGAGGACCCTGCGTGGGCAGGGGGCTGCAGGGGCTGCTGGGCTGGACAACCACCGGCCTCGTAGGCGTCCCGGCGTGGGGACACCACGGCACAAGAGGGTATTTTGGGGTTTCCTGTTCCACTGCCTACGCTCAGGGCTGCAGGCAGACACCTGTCCCTGTGCTCATGCGAAGGTGTTGGTGAGCTGATGAGACAGAAGGGAGGCAATTAAAAGCAAAGCAAAACCTCGGCCTTGGACATGCTCCCAGGAGAGGGTGAGGTACTCCAAGACCCCCATCTGCCTGCACTAACCCAAGAGGATGTGGGATTGGGATTAAAGGGAAAACTTTGAAGAAGGGCAAAAAAGCACAAGTTTTCAACCTTACTTCCTCCCCCCCTCCTTTTTGTTTTTCATTTTTGTCTCCCTACAGAGGAAATCTTTTTCATTTGGATCCCGCTGACACAAATAACTCCAGGTTTTGGGCTGAAACATCAGCAATCACCTCTTTCCACTGCCGGCCGGCATGGCAAGCTAATTTTAACCTTCCAAGCTCCCTCCCATCTCCTGGAGGTTGTCCTGTTGCAGCCAGGGAGTGCTAGAAAATAGTGCATCGCCCACTCATCCAGCCTCCTTCAAGAGAAATATTTATATGATGCCAAAGAGAGGGTTTCCATGGCAGTGATGACTCTAGCACTGTCGCCTTGGAAACCACTTGAGGCCATCTTGAAGGGCTTGAAAATCCCCTTCAGAGACAAATAAGGAGAGGGAGAGGAAAGGCTGCTGGGATCAGAGTGGCGTTCCGGTCCCCCCTGGCTTTCCTGTCAGCTCCTTGCCTGCTCCCGCTGCCTGGGTCCCTGCCCACGCCACTGGCATGATTTGTAGTCCAGGTGTTGCTTCATGGATAGACCCAGAACAAAGGAACGAGGTGCTTTGCAAACAGAAATGGTTGGGTTGATGCTTCCTCCTGCTTCCCAAACCACCTGGCAGTGACTCTGGTGTCAGGGCACTGCTCAGCCCCAGACGGGGCTTCAGGGAGACTCCCCCGTGCCAGTGAATGTCAGGGTGATCATTAGCGCCTGCCCAGCTTCAAGCACCAGCTGCTTTTGGAGCAGCAAACGCACAGGTTCCGTGCCTTTGACAGCCCAAGTCCCCATCACACGTGAAGAGCCCCGTGTTTCTCCTGAGGAGCTGCCAAAATCTGAACCACAGGCAAGAGAAGGCTGCTGGCATCAGAGCGCTCGCCTGTGGTGGTGGAAGGAACGCACCTCTGTGTCACGCACACCCCAGGCTCAGCCCCCGCATGCCGCGGTTCAGCTCCCACACCCCGTGGTTCAGCCGACCGAGCGCCTTTGGCCACTTCTGCTCCCAGCCTGCAGGAGCTCTGTCACCAGCAGCCAGTCCATCTGGCTCTCAAGGACACCAAGAACACGGCAGGGAGAGCAAAGCTTTCTGAGCAGATGGATGATGAGCTCCACGATGCAGCTGGTGGCGGCAGGGGTGGCCAGCGTTGCTGCTTGTTCAAGCTATGGGATCGTTTTCTTTGGGGTTTTGCTGAAAAATAGTAGTTATCTTCTTCATTTCGTTTAGGGCAATCTGAAATACTTTTTTCTTTCTCCCTGAGCAGCCTTCATGCTGAGGAGTCAGTGATTCTCCAAGCCAGAGCTCTTCTCCTGGCACCCACGCAGAGCTGCCTCCCACCCCCCACCTCTGGGCACCTTCACGCCACCCCCCACCCCACACCTGCCCTCCGAAACCCAGCCAGCTTTCCCACAGAGAAACACCCGCGCAGAGCTTTGTCCCTCCACCAAAACCCAAGGGAGGGTCTGGCCACAGTGCCAGTACCAGGTTAACTCACGTCTCTCCATCCTGCTGCCTGTGCCCGGCTGCCTGCTCCTGCCTGGCCCTCGAGGGGGGCAGGGGGCATTCGGGAGTGCCAGGGGAGCGCCCAGTTCACTCCTGAGCTACAGCATGTGAAAATCCTTCTTTATATTGATGCAGCTTATCATGTCTTGAACACTGAAACACTTGGGCGTGAGGCCAGGGGCGTTTGGCTTTGCCCAGAAGGGAGCTCCTAGCACGCTGTGTGTCGCAAAATCATGCCTGGCCCGTGCTGACCCGGGTTCCAGGTTGGGATGCAAAGCATGGAGTTACAAGTGTAAATATTTATTCATGGGCATGAGATGTCCCAGCCAAATGAGGGCACCCAGACAGGGTTTTTATGAGGTTCTTACATCCAGCAGGCACTCAGGTACAACACGACTCGACTGAGCACTGAATCCCACACTAACAGATCTCTAGTCACAGTAAAACTTGGCAACACCACTCTTGTTTCTGCTTGTCTATCGATCCAGGCGTCCTTGAGTCCCTCTGGCTGCAGTGACTGACCTGTGACACCAGATGAGGCCTCAGGTGACCTCGACAGACCCGAGGGAGGGTCTCAGAGCCTGGGATGCTCTGGTACCTTGGTCATCCCAGGGATGAAGCTGTTCTTTATCCCTCAGGGACTGCTCTAAGCTTCCCAAAAGCAAAGTCGTTCTCTCCAGGGCCGGGCTGTTTGTTTTACTTCAGCATGAACAATACCAAAGTCTGCAATAAAACTCCACTACCTCATCACATCGCGGTGTGTCATGAGAACTAATACGTATTTTTCCTTTAACGTGCTTCCGGTGCTATAAAGACTGATGAACCAGTGCGGGAAGAGACGCGGGACCCTTTGAGGTCGGTTTGCGCAGGGGCCGGCGGTTACTGAAGCACTGGGAGATCAACCCGGGGAGGTTGTGGAAAGGCCGGTTCTCTCCTGCCGCTCCCGCGGGGGTCTGGCCCCCTCCTGCGGGCGGGCGCGGAGCTGCGCGGGGGCGGCGGGGTCCCTCCGCCCGGAGCGCTCCGGCAGCCCCGGGGGTCTCTCCGCCCGGGACAGCTCCTCCACCCGCCACCCCCACGCCCGGTGGATCGGGACGGCAGCCCCGCTACNCGCCATGGCCCCGGCGCTGCGGCTCTGCGCGCTGGCCCTCGCCCTGCTGCCCGCCGCCGTCGCCGCGCAGGACGTGGCCGGAGGTAAGCGGTGACCGGGGCCCCGCCATGGGGCTGGGGGGGTGTCCGGGCGGCCGGCGCTTCTCGCACGGCACCCCCAAAGTCACGGCTTATGGACCCCGTTTTTGTGGGATGTCCGGTGCGGGAAGCAGGCGGGCGCCACATGTGTCGGCGCCCACTGGGTGCGGGTGGCCACTGGCCAGGGCGCTGTGGCCACTCAGAATGGGGCCGGGCAGTGAGAGATGGGAGGGAAGGCCCTGACCCTCGCTGGAGTTCCGCAGAGTGCGGTCCGGCGCGGTGTGTCCCTTCGAGTTTGGGAAGGTTGGGTGGGTGCTGGAAGTGGAGCTTTGCTCGCCGCTTTTCCAGCTTCCACTGCAGTGGAACTTCTGTTCCCAGAGGAGGTCTGGCTGCCCCATCCCTGGAAGTGTCCAAGGCCAGGTTGGACGGGGCTTGGAGCAACCTGGGCTAGTGGAAGGTGTCTCTGCCCGTGGCAGGGGGGTGGAACAAGATGTTTCCTACCCAAACCATTCTACGATTCAGTGATGATAACGGCTCGGGTGAGAGAGCTGGTTACCTGCCCTGACCAGGGGGCACTCACTGGACAGCCAGGCTCCTGCTGATGGCCCTTTGGAGGAGATTTTCCTTCAGGACAGGGGAGACTGGTTGGGGCAGCCTCAGACCAGGAAGAAGGCGGGTGTTGTCAGATGTGGATGGGTGGGGAGCAGTGGGTGTCCAGCTGCTCCTCCTGAGTGGGTGGGGGATGGAGCACAGCCCCCACAGGGCTGCACCCGGTGGAGAAGAAGCTGTAGCAAAGGGTGGGGACGACCACCTTCAGAGTGTCCTAAGAAGTCTGCCTGCTCTTCTAAGCCAGGAACTGTTCTCCATGTGATGACACCTGCGTGGTGGCTTCTGGCAGGGAGGAGATTAAGGACCAGCACCTTTTGCTCTTCCTTCTACCCCAAGCCATCCACTTCACTCCCCTTGTAGCCAACTGTCAAAAGCATTATCCAGGTGGCTTCTAGCACAGCAAGGGCTGCTGTCCCATCTCTGTCCCTGAGGACTGCAGTGCTTCCTCTGCCATCCTGTGTGGCCTGTCTGGTCACCTGAGATGGGGCACTTGGACAAACCAAATCCTGAAGGGCTGGGGGGTCCTGGAAGCAGCCCGTTCCCAAACAGCTGTAAGTGGGTGGCTTTGACTTAATGACTTGGAGGATGATCCCCAGCTGGGGGTGCCAGGAGAAGGGATACCCTGGGGAAAAGCAGAGCCCAGTTAGAACCACAGGTTCTACTTTTGCCCACCACTGGCCTCCTGTGGTGTGGGAGGGCGTTTTGTGACTCATAAGGAAATGGTCCCAGGGCAGCACAGGCGCCGTTGTGTTTTTCCGGCCTCAGCTGAAGAAATGGGGAAGATGCAGCTTCACAGAGTGTTTAAAATCTGCAATCTCAGCCTCTCCGGGTGTGTAAACACCCTTATCTGAGCTGTGTTAATCAATTGCCCAGTTGTTTGGAGGGCTGCACAGAGCATGTGACTGCTGACAGTGGGTCATAGCTGAGGGCTCCTGCCAGCTGGAGGGAAAAAATGCAGCTTTGCTGATTGTGAGGGTGGAAAACAAGCACCTCTGGGATTGATTTTTTTTCCTGATTACGACACTGAAAAGCAGTGATCCTTCATCCAGCCGTGAGTGGTCAGGCAAACTGGTTAGAGTTTTCCTTGGTTTTTGAAACCACTGTCAAACAGGCTGGTGCTTAGACTCTTAAGCAGGGGTCAGTTTTAAATGGCTCATTCTTGAGGGCTTGGCAAACCACCCTTCCTGAGGATCTGGGGAAGCACACCAATGAATTGCAGGTGAATATGCTGCAGGAAGACTTTCCCCAAGAGCACTGCTGCGAGCTGTAGCTGAGCCCAGAAGGGGGGCTGGACTGGGCCAGTTTGACCTGTGTGTTCAGGTTCAGACCTTATCCACTCCCCTGCCCAGCTGGATGCACCCTGTGAGGATGGCATCATCTGTGGTGGCACTGGTCCCGAGAGCCACCTGTGTCTACAGAACTGGGGTCTTCCTCTGCCAGATGGGGGTGGAAACAGGTTCTGAACACGAGCACAGATTTTGGCTGCAGTGCTGCTCCCATTGCCTGGACTGTGTCGTGCTGAAGCAGGATTCGGATGAACTGGCTGGAGTAGGGTACGGCCCTCATGTGCAGCAGGAGGCCTCCTGCAGGATCTGTAGCTGTGTGTGTCCCTGTGTGCTCCTCTGCTTCTCCTGGTAGTGACTTCTGTGTCTGGGGCTTGTTTGCTTGAGCTGCTCCATCCTCTGGTGCTACAGGATTGTACCACCTACCCCAGTGCTCGCCCTCATCCTCATAGGGTCCCTCCAGACCGACCCCAGCTATGTCCCCTGGCTGCCTTACTGCCATAGCAGATGCTCAGGCTTTTAGGGAAATAAAACCCAAGAGAGGAACTCACAGCTCAGGGTTTTGTCAGCAGAGCAAGGCAGGTGAACTTCCATTTGCGTTTGTGCCTCCCACCATGACACAGAGCGCGTGCTGAAGCTGGCGGCTCTTGCAGCAGCAGCACGCATTGCTGCTGGTCCTGTGGTGGGTAGGAGCAGGCTTGGAGGAGCCCAGAGTTTGAAACCACTGAAGTTCTTCAAAGTCCTGAGGTGTCTTTTGTCCTTCCTGCAGATTGTCGCCAGTACACGAACAGGAGCTGCGAAGAGTGCCTGAAAAATGTCACCGTGAGTAGCAGCAGTACGACTCCCAACCTCTCACGATGCCTGGAAACGTAGTGCTGTTACGGAGCAGTTTCCCTCCTGGAAGGGGTGTTGGTCCCCTGCCCTTGTCCCAGACATGCTGCAAATTCCACCCACCTGTGAGGGTGAGAGGGCAGTCCCTCTCTGGTGCTCTGCAAGGAGGTTGCTGGAAACTGGGTGGGTTTTGCTGTGTGCTTTTTGATGAGAGTGGTGGAACTGCTGAGCTGCTTCCTCACGGATGGGCGACACGCTTGGAGAAGGGACTGAGTGGGCTGGACTGGCTGGCCGAGATGCCCCTCCACCAGTCTGTCTGTGCCGTGGCACTGGATGGGTGCAGGATGTGTACTGGTGCCCTGCCAGTCTCCACTGCCTTATCTTGGATATCAGCAAACTTGAACTTGAGTCAGATCTTGCAGCTGATGTAGCCAGAACCAGTTTGACCAAACCCTGCTGAATGCTGGGGTTGGGGGTTGGAGCCACCAGGAGAGGAGCGTGCAGAGCCCTGCAGATGGTCTGGTAGATAGCTGGGCACGTGCACACCTCTCCTGCTCATCAGCTTTGTGTGTGTAGAGTGCTTTGCCTCAAAGGCTTTCTTTTTATCCCAAAAATAAACATAAAGTATTTGGTTATTAATTGTGCAAGCCTTGGTGGGGTTCTTGAGGCTGTCCTCAGCAGGGCCAGTAGTTGACTCAATGATTCTTGTGAGTCCCTCCCAGCTCAGGATAGTCTATGATTCTAAGCCAGGAGAAGGATTCTCAGCATCTTTACTTGCTCTAGAACTCTGCCCTCCCCTTGCCTGCCTCTCCTGGTGCGGGCTATGCTGACACAGCTCTCGCTCCTGAGCACCCCATTGCTGCAGGGTGGTATCTGCTGCTTGTGAGCCGGCAGCAGCGGCCCCATGCTGCAGCTCCCAAAGCAAAGCGTGGCTCGCTGGCAGCACGGCCGTGCTCCAGTAACGCTGTGCTGCCCGGCTCCTGTGTTCCAGTGCCTGTGGTGTGCCAGCAGCAGGAGGTGCATGGAATACCCCGTCCGAAGAATCCTCCCCCCGGCCGACCTGTGCGAGCTCCGCTCTGCGCGCTGGGGAGTCTGCTGGGGTAAGTGCCAGCCTGGGGTGGTGACTGTGTGAGCACTTGCTGCTGGTGGGAGCTTCCCCTGCCTCCCCATCTCTCTGCCAGTGTAGCAATGACAGGCTGAAGTCAGTTAGGGTTCTGCAAACTCGCTGATGTGTGGGCGGGGAAGCGGAGTATGAGCAGTTCCCTGCCTTCTGGCAAGCAGGGCCCAGGAGGATTTAGCTGCTCCAAAACACATCCCTTATGCTTTGGTGTGATGGAGGCTCCAGACGTGGCTAGCGCCTGGGGATGGGAGTGGAAGGTGCTCTGTGGGCCTGTGCAGCCCTTCCTGGTGCCTGAATCCCAGAAGCTCTCTCATCTGCAGCTGGCACGTTGCTCTGAGCACTGCCGCTGGCTCTTCACGTGGCTGCTGTTCCAGGTGGGCTCCTGGAACCAGCAGTGTGGTGACTCCTCTGGGGGCCTGTGTGTGCTTCTAGTGCTAAGTGTACCATAGTCCTGCTCAGCTCTTACCCACCTGAGGAAAAAAAAAACCTCTTTCAAAACTACCCCTGCATGTGCAGGTCTCCTCTGGGAGCTTTTTCTGGTGGACAGCTGGCTCTTGGCTGCCTCTCCTCGCTGCTGCTCTGTTTTCTGAAGGATTTCTGGAGAGATCGGTGCCTCGTTTTGGTTAGACCTAGCTTAGTGCATGTTCATGCTCAGACAGGACACAGCTTTTGGGGGCTGGAGCAGGAAGGAAGCAAGCTGGGGCTTGGTTGCTCTCAGCCACCCTCTTGATGAGGAGCCTGGAGCTGAGTTGTCGTTGCCTGTCATCTGTTGTGTTTGAGGCTGGGCTCTCTTGCCTGCCCACAAGAGTTCAAACTGCTCCTATGCTTGTAGAGGAAGAATCTCCTCTTTGTGAGCCATGTGGTATGCTTTTATGAAACTTCTGTAAGACCTTGAAATACTAATTTTGATGTAAGTAGCTTCACAAAAGGTTTCATTATAGAAGAACACATTCCTTAGCTTGCAAAACTTGCTTTAGTGGAGATTAGTCCTGTGGGAGATTAGCTCTTACATGAGATTGCATTTTTGGTGTGTGTGACTTGGCCTCTGTGATCAGCTGGAGGAGTGCCTGGTGCTCTGCGTGTGGGAAGGGGGGAGCTGAACCCCAGGCTCACCCTGAAACGGCTTCAGAAGCACTGAGGCTGCTGCAGGCTTTGAGAACAAGTTCAGTGGTGGAGTCAGCTCAGCCTGGAGTACCTAAAAGAGGATCTATTTAGAACAGATAAAAGGAAGAAGTTTTTTTACTGTGAGGATGATGAGGCACTGGCACAGGTTGCCCAGAGAGATGGTGAATGCCCCAGTCCTGGATAGGGCTGTGAGCAAACTGTTCTAGTGGAAGATGTCCCTGCCCATGGCAGGGAGTTGGACTAAATGACCTTCAGAAGTGCTCTGAGCAGGTTCAGGTGCACTGGGATTTCTGCAACCTGGCTGCTGTGTGCAAAGTGGCTCCTAAACAAATATTTCCACAGGCTCAAGTCCCTGAACAGTCTGAATCATACTTGGAAGAAACTCCTCTTTGTTGTCGCCTGAAATCCTTGGCATCTAGATGTGTCAGTTTTGGCTGGTGTCTCTACTGCCGTTACTGCAGGAGCTGAGTAGGATGAGCAGGGCCCAGGGCTCAGGGCTGCTGCTTCACCACCACGTTCCAGCAGGTTTTATTCTGTGTGTGGGCAAGCAGATCCCCCAGCCCTGGGGAGACGTGGCAGAGAGGTGCAGGAAGCAGCACTTGGCCTTCAGCTGCTGCAGCAGCACTGCTCGGCCCCAAGCCGATAAATCCCAGCAGATCTTCGTTCCGTTTTTCTCTCGCCCAGGGACTTCAGACACCTGTAAGTGCTCATCTCATCAGAGATGCCTTCTGAGGCTGGCTCCTATGGGCAATAATTCCTCCCTGTCAGAGGTTGTTCCTTAGCCCTGAAGCCTTCAGTTGCTGGGTTTTTTTCCCTTGATAGTTACTTTTTACCTGGATTAGTGATTAAGACAGCTTTTCTTCTGTTTCTGCCAGAGGAGTTTGACCTGAGTGCATTTGTCCTTGCCCTTTTTCATAGCCAGTAACTGAGCACTCCTGTTAGCAGCTACACACACTCAGCTGCTCTGCATCTGCAGGTACCAACTCTTGGTATATCTACAGCTGGCAATGTCAATTTGCTCTCCCTGGTGGTTACACGTCTCCAGCCCTGTGACTGAAGCTGCTGGTGACAGGAGTTGTATCTTCATAAATAGGACAAGAGGAAATTGCCCTAGGACAAGAGGGAATGGCCTCAGGTTGCACCAGGGGAGGATTAGGTTGGATATTAAGAAAAAATTCTTCACTCAGAGGGTGGTCAGACAGTGGAACAGGCTGCCCAGGGCAGTGGTGGAGTCACCATCCCTGGAAGCGTTCAAAAACCATGCAGCTGTCGCACTTGGGGATGCGGTTTACTGGAGGACCTGGCAGTGCTGGGGGAACAATTGGACTTGGTGATCTTGGAGTGCTTTCCCAGCCTTAATGATTCTGTGATCCTGTGATGCTGTATAGTAACTCCAGGCAGCTGTCTGTGTGTGCTAAACATGTTTCGTGAAATCCTTTAGTGAACTTTGAAGCCCTTATCATTGCAATGTCTGTGGTGGGAGGAACGCTCCTGATCATGCTGGGGGTCTGCTGTTGCTGCTGCTGTTGTAAGAAAAAGAGCAAAAGGCAAGTATTGGGCGAGTCCCCTGATTGTGTGGAGCAGCTCAGATGCAGCCACATGCTGCTGCAGAGCTGAGTGCTCAGTGCTCTAAGGGACTTTTCTGTCTGCCAGGCCAGACAAGGATGACGAGAGAGCAGCCAGGGAGCGGGAGAAGAGGCGGGTGCGGCAGGAGGAGAGGTGAGTTTGTACCACAGGCCCTCAGGCTGCAGAATGATTTGGCTCCTGTCTGTGCCGTCAGATGCAATGCCAGGAGGCACGTGGGGTTCAACACATGCAGTCAGTGGCTGCTTCAGCTCTAGCTCACACACAAGCCTCATGAGGAAAGTCATGATGGGGCAACTCGTGGGTGTAGCATCACAAGTGTTATGCATGCAACTCCCCGAGGGCTGCTGACGTGTGTGGGCTCTGGTGGTCCCCAGGGCCTCCAGGAGGTGGGAGGCTGAGCAAATCTGCCAGCCTGGAGCTCCCTTGGTTGGGAATAAGCAAGGAGCTGTGGCTCTTCTTGTTTGGTTTCGTATCACCAGTTACTGACTCATGGCTTTTCTGTTTGCCTCTTGCAGGAGAGCAGAGATGAAATCACGGCATGATGAAATCCGAAGAAAATATGGTACAGTGCTGACATGAGTGATTCAAACTAAGCTTTAGATGAAGCAGCCTCAGTAACTGTGCTCCTTGTCGTGGTTACAGCTGTAGATGAGACCTGGCCAGCAGGGAAAATATGGTCCCTGCTTCTCTTGGCTCAGTGAATTGCTGTCTGAGAGCAAGTGTAGAGACGCTGGGGTCATGGTGTGTGAGCCCACACAAGGGCTATTCTTCCTGGGCAGGGAAGAGGAAGTGCATAACGTTCCCCAGAACCCGTGTCCTCCAAGCTTGCCATGTGGGAGAAGCTGATGGAGCTTGACTGGAAGGGAGAAGCAGAAGCTGGCAGACCCAGCACCACCATAATGCTGTTACCCTTCAGGCACAGTCTCTCCAGTAGCCCTGTGGTGAGCAAGTGGCTGGGGAGCCAGCAGCCTGGGATGTGGGGCGAGGTAGGAATCGGAATGCCCGCAGCTGCAGAAGCACGGAGCAGGCACCAGTCCCACCCCACTGCCAGTCCCACTGGTCCTCTGTGCCAGCAGCTGTTCCCCAGGAGGTGTCTCAGTCTCCTGGGGCTGGACTGTCCCTCAGGTGAGTCCCATGGACCTGGGCCAGGTCTGGACCTGCCTGAGGGGAACATCAGCTTGGAAGGAAGCAGGGAGCAGCCAGGTGCTCCATGCAGGGGAGGGTCCCTCCAGCCTGCCCGCTGGGGGCTCTGCCAGTGTCTGCCTGTGGAGCAGCTGGGCTCATGCATGCTGCACTTGGTGGTCTCTTGCTTTGAGGGGGCTGTAGGGAAAGCTAGAAACCTTTCCTCTGTCTGCAGCTGCTGCCTGCTGCAGGTCCAGGTTAGGCAGGAGATCCCAGGGCCTCTGGATGGGCTGACTCCTCTGGGGAAGAGAGAGCAGGCACAGCTGTGCCTGAAGGAGCTCTTGGTGGGGGAAGCACCTGCCTGTGGAAGAGCTGTGCTCTGGGACTGTGTTGCCATGTCAGGGCTCTGTCTGGCTGCAGCCTGACCCCAGAGTTTGCAATCTTGTCCTTTCTGGCTGTTCTTCAAGAGGGTTGGGCTGGGAAAGCAGCAAACAGCATGGCACATGGCTCATTGCTAGCCCAAAAGTCAGCCCCATACCCTGCCTTGCTGTCTCCCAGTCTCGATGCAGGAGCAGGGGAGCAAGTCTAAGAACAGTTAGAATTTAATTTGGGTCTGGGCTCTCTGCTAGTAAGCCCAGTCTGACAGAAGGGGTCTGCAGAGGGAGCGCTCTGGAAGATTAACCAGGCTGCTTTACCTGTACATGGACTGCCTGGGAGAGGAGTTTGACATCAGGTCAAGCTTCTCAATAGATGTCTCCTCTTGTGCAGAAGGGGAGAGGGAAACAGTGCTGACCAAGGGCACAGCTCAGGTAAGAGCAGGTGTTTTGGGAGGGCTGCAGCCAGGATGCTGGAGGATGCTCAAGTGACAAAGAGTTGTTTCCAAGGACTGGTTTTCTTGCTGGCCATGACCAGGGTGGGAGCTGCTGTCTGAACAAATCTCTCCTCTCTTCTAGGCCTGTTCAAGGAAGAGAACCCTTATGCAAAATTTGAGAATTAGCACCTCCAGNAAAAGTCTCCAGGCTTCCCCCCACCACCACGGTGCCACTTCAGCTACCACAGAGGATGAGCCAAATGCTTGGTGACACCATTGTCCCCACTCCACATGCTTGGTTTGGCCAGAGCCTTGCTCTTGCCCTGCTGGTGCAAGAAACCGTGGTGGCCAATACTGGAGGATAGCACATTTCTCCTCACTCACCCCTGGGGTGGTTTTGGTGTCTAAAGCAATGCACATAAGAGTCCTTGTCCCAGCCAAGGGTGAAAGCAATGTCACACATCTCCCTCACTCCTGCCTCACCAAGAACACTTCATGCACACAGAGCTAGACTCTTCTGCCCCACGCGCCCCCCTCCTTTTTTTTTTTCTTTTAGTATATGCAAAAGCCAGCAAGAGTTTCCTGACATATGGGTCAGCAGGAGGCTTTGGCTGTCACTCCAGGTGCCTGCACTTATCCCAGCACATTAGCAGTCCTCTCAAAGAGCACAAGTTTGGTGATCTGGTGCTTCCAGGAGGAAGGTCTTATGTGCACCTTCTCACTTGCAACTAATCTGGGGAAATGCCCCAACTCTCCTACCTCTTCTCTGTGCCTTTCTGTAAAGGTGGTCTTGGGCTCAATGGCCACATCTGTTAGCAATACTGTAAGTTCCAAGTGCATTTACAATATGCCGACTGTATATTAAACTGATTCAATTACTGTTCTGACCTGAAAGAGCTTGATTCTGTTCCACAGCAGGCACAGGCTGGCAGTGGTGGCTGATGGAGTTGTCACTGCTACATGGCTCTGACTCATCAGGGGGCAGCTGGGGTAGACAGAAGCAAGGTTGCCCTGGGCTCTTGCTGGGCTT
>VZRQ01000489.1:1474-13897 GCA_013397975.1 Machaerirhynchus nigripectus
GCGAGAGGGATGAAGCAGGGACGGAATGGGCTCATGGGGGAGGAGAAAACGGGACAAGTTTGGGGTGAGCTATGAGACGTGCGGGGTGGCTTTGGGTGGGGTTGAGGTGATTTGGGGAAAGAGGGGTGTGGGTGGGAGGAAAGCATGGGGAGGTTTTGGCGGGGGGGAGATGAGGTGATGGAAGGAGGAAAGGTTTTCAGTGCAAAGTAACGACTCCTTTTATGCTTTGGCGTTTGAGCCGTGTTCTGAAAAACTGACACAACAGTGTGCTCTGACAGAAATGCCTTTAAATGTTTTCATTATTTGACAAAAAAGCTTGATATTATTATTCCAGTTGTTCCTTATGATTAAAATACACGAAGAGTATTTGCTATTTATGTCCATGAGTTTTTTCTCTGTTGGGGATCCAGTGTTTCTCATCTTATCCATTATCTCTTGATGGGAGGATGTATGCTGCTGACTAAAAATACACATGAATAAAGGAAGTGTGTGTGTTAGGTTTAGGGTACTAATTAATCATATTTGTCCAGAATGAGAACTGAACTGGGAAGTTCACTGACTGAATCAATGGCAAGTCATTTGTGACTTCAGCTCTTCGAGTGGGAATATGTAATCTGTTGTAAAGCTTGTCAGCAAAGAAAGCCGACTTGTTCTTCACACTCCGGACTGCAACACACAGAGGGGAGGGAATGCCTCTGTGAGATCTATGACACCTACTAAACAGGGGTGGGGTTCTGCTGGGATTTTCTGGAAAATTTTTATTGTTACTGGTTTTTTGGTTTTTTTTCGCTGGGATCCAGGAGCTTGCTAAAGAATAAGCAGATGTTTTTAATGGTAGAAAGACCTGGAGATCAAAGGCACTGAAGTCAGTGTGGTTTTGTCATAAGACAGGAAACGACCATCCAACAAGCTTTATGCAGCTTGTCTACTCATGTCCCATACTGCAGTTAAACCCTACAATAAAATAATAGTGATCGGTGTTACCTGGACACTATATTAAACCTAAGCTCTCAATTTGTGCTTAATGGCTTGTATGTCACGTGAAGGATCTGATTGGTCTGGCAGTTATTTACATAACTACTGCAGATCTCTGTCAGAGGTTTCAGAAAACCTCACTGTAGCAACTTGTAAAACTTTTTCTGAGGCTTGTGTGAACTTCTAATAAATGTTGCTGTTTGTTTTGTATGTCTTTGGAAAATAAGGCATGAGAAAGCTTTGCTTCTTCCCCCCCTTCCCCCTGGGTTCTGCTGTCTGTAATGTCAGAAGTGAGGACAGTAACTCTTGAACATAACAATCCTTATTTTCAGTACTGTTAATGGTTTACATATTTTGCTGTATCACTTACATATGTGATGTAGCACATTAAATATATTACGCATCAGTAATATAGTAGGGAGATGCCTTCACAGCAGTTGCTCAAACTATAGAATTTTGAGCATTTGTATTAATTTGGACCTTGTGAGCAACCAGAATGCAGTTTCATACCAGAGTTAGTGAGTCCTGGTTATTGTGAGGTTTGCTTGTTTTTCATTGGGACTGGAGGAGATGTCCTGTTATGACTCTGGCTACTGCTCTGTTCTGTCATTCTCTTTCCAGTAAACTATAGGAGAAACTGTCCTAGGTATGTGGAAGGGAGCATTTAAAGAAATATATCAAAGGACAGACAGCACTAGATTGCATTTAGGTTGCATTGCCTTTCAGCAGGTAGATTTCTGACCAGAACTGTGGTTGCATAGGCAATCGAGATTGATCTGCTTCTAACAGGGGGAGGGTCTTGTTGCCTGTCAGCTGTGTTGTTTCTACAAACTCTCCCATCCAGTGTGGCCAATTGTCATGGTTTAACCCCAGCCAGCCACCAATCCCCATGCAGCCACTCACTCACTCCCCCCCCAGTAGGATCAGGGAGAGAATTGTAAGGGTAAAAGCAAGAGAACTCATGGGTTGAGATAAAGACAGGTTAATAGAAAAAGCAAAAGCCACACACACACGCAAACCAAAGAATTAATTCACCACTTCCCATGAGCAGGCAGGTGTTCAGCCATCTCCAGGAAAGCAGGAATACATCATGTGTAACGGTTATTTGGGAAGACAAATGCCATAACTTCAAATGTTCCCCTCCTCTTCCTTCTTTCCCTCACTGTTTATACTGAGCATGATGTCATATGGTCTGGAATATCCCTTTGGTCAGTTGGGGTCANCCTTGGCTCTGTGTAAGCCCTGCTCAGGAATTAAAAAAAAACATGTTTATATTATCAACCCTGTGTTCAGCACAAGTCCAAAACATAGCCCCATACCAGCCACTGGGAAGAAAACCAACTCTACCCCAGCCAAAACCAACGCAGCAATGTTTTTTTTTCTCTGATTTAATACAATAATTGATGATTTGATTCACTAAACACAGTAGAAAACTTTTGGATGTGCTAGTTTTCTACAGGATTAGTGAGCTCAGATGACTCAGAGGGATCTGTGACCTCAACACTATCAGTGTACAGGAAATGCGAGGACAAGGTGAAGGTGAAAAGTATGATCTTGTTCAGTAACTGTGAGCTACCTGAATCTGCTCAACCCAGAACTACATTCTATGTAGAATCAGGGCTGTGTATCGTACCAGCTACCCTAGGATGAAAGCATGATTAAAACAATTTAAAAAACTTTTGGAGAAAATGGTGTGTTGGTCTGGGCTTTTTTTCACATTGCCTTGTCTGTACCAAGTCCTTTTTTAAAACTAAAATTGTTTTGAGATGTAAGTATAATAATTATTTAAAATTTTCTTATTTGCCTGTTTATTTGCTGAATCCAAAGAAGAATAAAGTTTCAGCTTCTTAGATGGGTCATTTGAAAAAGTATGCATTTTTTCCCATGTCCCCACCGGTTATGTTACACACTTTTTCTGAACACACAACTTGAATTATTTCAGCTAACTTTATTGTTCTTTAAATAAAAAGAAAGACTAGCAGAACAGCACTTCTTTTGGTGAAACATCACTGTTAAAAGTCATACTTGTTCATTATAACAAAATTGCAAAGACATAGAACACAGTGAATGTGACCAGAACATTCTGGAAAGAAGTTACATATTCTGTAATTTTGGCAAGTTCTCATTAGTTTTAAGTGTTTAATGAGGGATTTCTTATAGGACTGAATAAAAAATAGATTAAAAAACACATGAAAGCCAATGTCTAGATAAACCCCAACATTTTCAAGGACTGATGCTGCAGAGCTGCTTGCTGTGTGTGTTTTTTCTCAGTAGGTAAACATTGGTATAAATGTTGTCTAGAGTTTCAGATAATATTTTCAGTTATAATTAGAATAACTATTTAGGCTCGTGTAATGTTAGAGCATATTAAGCCAGCTAGTTTGGCTTTTTATAATAATTTTTGATACTGAAATTTACTACTTATTTCAGCATAATTTATGTATGTTGCTTGAAATATGCCTTGGTAATCTGTCTTGGACACAGGAAAGAATTCGTTCATTTTAGGTTGTGAATTGCTAAGAATGGACTGCATTTCCAGTCTTCTTGAAAATTGTCTTTTCACATGGAAGCTTAGGGAAGTAGAGGTGTGGCCAGAAGGTACCCATGAGACCTGCTGTAATGGTGTTTCCTCCTGTCCAGAAGATCCTTGTTGAGGTCTAAATATGGGCATTTGTTTGTTGATGAATTCCCTTTACTCAAATAATAGCCCCCTGCTTTATGTGTGAACTTACACCTGTATCTCCACTTCTTGTGCATTATTCAGTTAATGATGACAAAGACCTATGTAACTACCTGGTGAAAGAATATCTCACATTTTTCCTCCATAAATTCTGTCTTTTGCTGAAATAGGATATATTTCTTATGCACTGCAGCCCTTTAGTAGGCTGATTTGTGGTTTTCCTTTATTTTTTTAGTCCAATTGTGTTCTGTCCATTTCTTTCTCAGGCTGTTTCTGTTTTCTCTGTCTTTGCAATCTGAAATACTACTTAGGACAGAGAAATTAATTATATATTTTCTCATTTGAAAAGCAGGGGGAAAATAGAGTTTTGGTCTCACTCTGTCAGAAATAATGTAACAGGCATGAGGAGAAGGGATGTTCTTGTAATTGGAAGAGTGACTAAAGATTTGACAGAACTTGCAGGAACAGAACAATAGTGAATTTTTAGGGATTAACCTTCAAATAGTGTTAAAAAGAAAGATCATGAGCTTGTGCCCATTTTTTTTTCATAATATAAGAACAGGAGAGCTGTCAGTGTTTGAAAGAGAAAACTTAAAACTGATAAAGGAGAACAAACTAGGTACAGCTAGCACGTGGAGCTTGTTACCAGAGGAGATGGAAGCTAGAAGCATAGCAGAATTTTAAGAAGGATGTTGATGTGGGTGGTAGGAATATCCAATTTTACACTAAAATTTAAAAAAAATACACCAGCAACTGTAAAAGGTGGTTTCTGTTTTCCCTGAGTCTGTAGTTTAAATAACCTCTAACTGATGGGCGGTAGAAAGAAATCTTGCATGTGCAGCTGTGTTATTTCGTAATTGTCTACTTAAGTATTTTCTTCACTTGTCTCTGAAGCAGCTGGAATTGGTCACGGTCAAAGATGATCCATCTTGTCCAAAAACCTACTGGCAGCTCTTTTCTCCTTAGACTTGCAAAAACATCATTGCAACTGTTTCACCTTCAAACACGGACAAGACTAAATTTTTGTAATATAACACTTCAGGTTTGGGTAGTCACCCTATTTTACAAGCTCTTGAGGATAGATTTAGATGGTAATGTGCTTATACTCTTTCCTTTTGTGACACAGTTCTATTCCTTCCTTGTTATTAAGACTTTTTGTTTTGTTTTGTTGGGTTTTTTTTTTGTTACCACAGTTAAATAATTTCAGTCATTTACCTAATCCCTATGTAAGCCTGTGTTGGTTTTGCACGGCCTGGTTTTTGGTAGCGGCGGGGCCACGGAGGTGGCTTCTGTGAGAAGCTGCTAGAAGCTTCCACCATGTCCTGCAGAGCCAATCCCTGATGGCCCTGAAGATGGACATGCTGCTGGCCAAGGCTGGGCCAATGAGAGAGGCTGGTAACGCCTCTGTGATGACATATTTAGGAAGAAAATCAAAACAAAGTGGGGAGACACAGTTTTTTTTCCCAGCCAGAGAAGAGGAGGAGGTGAGAACATGTAAGGGAAACAACATGGCAACACCAAGGTCAGTAAAAAAGGAGGGGGAGGAGGTGCTCCAGGTGCCAGAACCGAGATTCCTCTGCAGGCCGTGGTGATGACCATGGTAAAGCAGGCTGTCCCCCTGCAGCCTATGGGGGTCCATGGGGATGCAGAGATCCATCCACAGCCTGTGGGGGAGGTGCTCACGCCAGAGCGGGTGGATGCCTGGAGGAGGTTGTGAACCAGTGGAAGACCCGGTAGAGAGAGAGGGCCCCTGCTTCCAGGCTGGAGCAGCCTGTCCTTGGAGGACTGCACCCTGTGGAAGAGTGGCCCACGCCGNAAACCCCCACGCCTTGTCTCCCTGCACTGTCAGTGGGAACGAGGGAGGGGTTGGGAGAAGAAAAGTTGTTTTTAAGGGCTTATTTTACTTCTCATTATCCTCCTCTGATTTTGTTAGTAATAAATTCCTTTTGTACTTCTAAGTTGAGCCTGTTTTGCCCTTGGAGTGTTTTCTCCCAGTCCTTATCTCAATGCATGAACCCTTCATTTAATTTTTTTTACTCTCCTCTGCCCAGCTGTGGTGGGGAGGGTGAGCGAACGACTTTCATGGGTGCCTGGTGTTTGGCCAGTGTCAAACCACGATGAAGCCATATGGACACAATGTCTTTGTCCTTCCATAGTGGCCAGATCACATGCAGTGTTTCAAATTTACTATTGCTGGTTGATCTAATGGATCCATTATTTAGGCTTACTTATCCAGTATAGGCTTTCATATTGTTACATCCAGAGTTTCTGGGAACTGTTGGAGGAGGACGTGTTAAATTTTCTGTGTCCTTTTTCAAATAACTTTTTAAGTGTTTGGCTTTTGTTATGCAGTAAGTATATTTTCACTGTAACTCCCAGATTCTCAGATATTTATGTAGGCCTTCTGTATTTTGTATAAATAGCTTTTGACAAGAGTTGAAGTCCTGATCTTCAGAGAATCTCATGTTTGTTCCATAAGTGTGCTTAACGCAGCATTACATACTGGCAATAATATCTGTAACTGTATATGGCTACTAGGACTACACAGCTTGTAATGTGTGTTTTTCCCTTTATAGGGGAATCTATCCTTTATTTCTGTTCAGTGGATAAAATTATTGCTCTTCCTACCCACTCTCTATAATGGCCTGTTGCCTGTGTTTTTTGTCCCAGAACAGGTTCTTTCACCTGGTGTGCAAGAGGCCAATCCACACACAGAGTCAAAGTATTTGATTTATTTACACTTTTGAGCAGAAAGGGGTGCTAGGTGGTAAATCCACAAAGCCAGCACAACTACCAAAACTTTTCACTATTTATATGTTTAGCTAACAAAGGCATTAATGTTCATTGGCTACAAGTTACATAGTTCTCTTATTAATTAGTATTCTATCTTCTATTGGTTAATGATTCTTTCACTTCCCATGCTAATTAGTCTTCATGCTCAGTCTTTCTCTTCTTTTGAGCTGGTGGGTTTCTTGGTTTGGTGGTCTGTGAGTCAGTGGTTGTGATCTGCCCCTACTAGAATTACCTTTTACTGTTTAGCTAACAAAGGCATTAATGTTCATTGGCTACAAGTTACATAGTTCTCTTATTAATTAGTATTCTATCTTCTATTGGTTAATGATTCTTTCACTTCCCATGCTAATTAGTCTTCATGCTCAGTCTTTCTCTTCTTTTGAGCTGGTGGGTTTCTTGGTTTGGTGGTCTGTGAGTCAGTGGTTGTGATCTGCCCCTACTAGAATTACCTTTTACCCAGTTAGAACTGATTTCAGCACAGTTGCTGAGTTGACTTTATTAGTTTCTTCCTTATCTTGGGGGTTCTGCCAGATGTCCTTGTGGCCCATAAATTCTGCATTCTTTGTGCCCACTATCAGTAGTACATCCTTCTTCCCAAGCTTTGTTAACCTCCCGCTAGGGTCTGCGATCATTGAAGCATGTCAAGCCCTAAACCTTAACAAGGCAATTCTACAGACAAGTAATTTGTCTTCCTTACACCTGGACATCAGGCTCAGTTTTACTCATGTTTTCTTCTTATGGTTTTATGAACTGAAGACTTTGTTGTGCTGCTGCTTGGCAGCACGGCAGCAAGCATGGCTTCCCATCTTGCTGAGGTGAGAAAAGCCATTAAATTGTTGGGAAGAAGTCATGCCTGACAGAAGAGTAATGTCATTGCAAAAGTATCTTTCTATTTGCTCCAGAAGATAAATTAGCCTTTCGAGTTCTTTTAATACATCCACTTACTGTAGGACAATGTAGAAAAATGAGTGAACAGTATGAAGTATTTAGCAGGTGAGCTCCTTTGCTCCTTTCCTGTAGCACAAAATCTGTAGCATTTTTGTTGGCTTGACCTGTGGAATCTGCCAATATGATTTTTTTTTTGTGCTTGAGAAATAAGTAACAGAATGGAGTAAATTCACTTCACTGTGGTGTTCTTGTTTGTTATTCCTTTGCAAACATTATAGAGTTTTTTTTCCCCCCCATCTTATTGCTTATTGGGTCATCTTGCCTTCCTCACCATACTGTATGGCTGGACTCTTGGGATCAGGAGAATGCTGTGTTCAACCCCTTGTGAACACTAAAATATGGCATTCACTATAAATATCCACAATATGTTTAGTTATAGAGGAAAAGAAATCAATGAATTTTGGTAAATAAAAGGTTTCTGTTAACTTTTCATAATTTAGGTAAATTCCTAATGTAATACAAAAAGTAAGATACAGAAGTCCACAGTAAGGACTCCCAAGCAGTCTTAACTTTGTCCAGTAGTGAGAATGTGTAGTTGTCCTGGTGTGTAGTCGGGTGGTGCCAGTTTCTGCGTGATGAGCACTCTCATGTGAATCGTTTGCCTTTCTTGTACACTGTTTTTAATATGGTTGTTGTTACTGTTCGTTGTCTTATCTCATTGCTGTTTCCAGTAAATTGTTCTTCTCTCAACCCATGATCTTTACCTCCTGTACCTCCAATTCTCCTCTCCATTCCACCACAGAGGAAGAGGGGGGAGTGAGCAAGCGATGCGTGGTCTGGGGCGTTTGAGTGGGAACACTAAATGGGGGAATACCATTCCTAAACCATGACAGTAGTAAACAAAATATATGGTCAAGCATGATTATGTTTATAATTTAAAGGGTTTTTAAGAAGACATTGGCTGTTAATAATCAGTTTCTCATAATGCCTCTGTAGCATAGTTAGAGTTATTTGGAAGCCTAGATAGTCTCTGTGTGTATTTTCAAATGAAGGGTAGGTTTATATGGAACTGGAATACATTTTTTGCTATTTCTGTTAATCTATTTCAAAAACATGAACAAGCTTTTAGGTATATTAGCAATTCTTTTTGTTTGCTTGAAAGCTTATCTATGTTTTCCAGTTTTGCCACTTGTGTCTTTTCAGAAGTGAATGTTTCCTTGTATTTCTTTTTAGTTTTTTGAGGAGGGAATAGTTACAGTTTCTTCTAATGTAATTTTAAAAATTTGCTTGCAGTTGTATATTCCAAACCCCTGGGTTTTATTGTGACTTGATATTTGGGGTTTTATATAAATTGTTCTCAACACTGAACTGAACACAGACATTAAAACACATGTTCCTGGCTACAGTATTTGGACCAGTTTTTCCTGGGTTTTAGTAGAGATTTAGATACTTACTTAAGACTGTTAGACACTCATCATAATAAAGTTAGCTACAGTTAATTTTGACTATTGGTGTGATTCCACAGTTGTTTAAGATTAACTTTGGGCCTCTTCTGTCTGTCTACTGCATCAGTGTTAGTTTTTAGTTAAATTTAGGGAACTAAACCTATGGTAATTCACATGTAGATTGCCTTAAACTGATGTTAGTTATAGCCGTGAACCTGTTCATATTGTCTATGTACAGGCACATGCACTGCTTCTTTTTTTGTCCTCATTCCTCTCCTTAAAATGTTCACAGCTGTTATACTGCTGTTTGAGCACTATTTATTATTTTTCACTTGAAGAATTAAAAGGCTTTCTTGGTTTAAGACAATTTTAAGAGGTGGACATTCTAAAATGAGTTACCTCCCCTTATAGCTTTAACCAATCTCTTTCTACAGATAAGGAGAAACAAATATGAGTAGCATTAAGTGGGGGGAAAAAATAACAGTTTACTGAAAAAAAAAATAGCAACAGGCAAAAAATAAGAGCAATAGTCGCCAGTTACGAAGTTGCTAAAATCTCATGGACTCCCTGGCAACAAAGAGAACTTCAAAATGGTGGAGTGACCTCTTCCCCAAGATGGCAAGCTCCACAGGCGACTGCACAGTCCGGGAGACAAAAGGGAGATGGCGGACAAACCCTGCTTGACTCAACCTTCCCTCGGAACAAAAAAAAGGGAAGGTAGGAGCTTACAAAGCAGTTCTAATGGCAGATGGGATTTGCTGGCATGTGTGAGGTCAGTGCTGCCACTCTCTGCTGCTTCCTGCCACCCACTGGACTCTGCCAGTGTTGGTACTGCTGTCTCGGGTCCCTGTTCTGATTGGGAAGAAAAAAATGGACTCTCAAGCACCGACAAGTGGTGGCCCAACCCTGGACTGGGTCCGGCTTCATGCTGCCAAAAGTGTTGCAAATTTCACTCTGAAACGGTTTTTGATTGTGAAATGCACTTTCCTGAGTTGATACTGTTGTGAGTCCAGAAAACTGCCTAAAACAACCCCCCCTTTGGAGGCCAGAGAGAAACAAAAAACCACAAAGGGGAGCCTCTGCCTTGAGCAAGAGCTACAAAGCAAGAGAGACCATTGCTTGGGCAACCCTGACCTAAAAGCCCAGGGAATTCCCCAGCCCCAGCCCTGCCATTCTGTTTTCCAGCTGCAGGGTCTTAAAGAGACAGTAACAATTCTGGGCACAGATAGATGTGGAACACAATAACATATTGGGTTACCCAGGACAAAAGCCTATAGCCTGCTATAGTGTTCCAAATAGACAGTTGGTTGACATGATGTTCCTACAACTTTGACCGCTGTGAAGTAACACTTTGAATTGTATAATAAGTGCTTAGCTATAAGACAGTACTGTGACTGATACCCTGGAAATGCATTTTCTGCATATCCCCATAAAGTATAATCATAAAGAGTTAAGTTGTGGCTTAGAACATTGTCTTCGGTTACAATGTAAGATGTAACAGAAAGTATGTATTCTATCACCATCTGTTAAAACCAGGTGGAAGAGTGTTCTTTATCTCTTCCATAACACATCGCTGAATACTCCCTCCAGAGGGATATCTTTCTGTTAATGGGCCATCTAACCTCACTGCATTGTTGCTGTTGAGGTGGGAGCGACACAGTAATACCTCAGGACTCGATTTCAAGCAAAAGGCTCTTTATTCAAACTCCANCTGTCATTGTTCTTGTACTGTTGCATTTAGTTTAATTTTCCTATTAAATTTTAATTCTGACTTGCGATCTCCCACTGGTTTGCTTTTAAACTAGTACAAACATCCATAAGCCATTGATTTACTAGATAACAGTGAAGTACACCTGCTATGTTAAACGCTTTCCCAAGTGGAACCACTGTTGAAGGCAGAATACAGGGCTAGATTTCCTTGTCTCATGCAGCTCTTCTCTGTGCCTTGTAATTACTTCTGGGAAACAAAGTAGCCATGGGTAGTGATAAATAACAGAGATTAGAAATTTTCAGTTCCCCTGAAGTTGCTAGATAGAGCTTAAAGACTAACAAGCAAAAAAGGATAAAAGAATGTAAAAGTACGTACACAGGATGATAAATGTAGCTGGAACCAGTGAAAAAATAGATAATGAGGAATATAGTGGTTTCTTTGGCAAGTTATGTAACAAGAGGCAACAGCGCATGCCCAAAGAAAAAGTTCAAGGAAAGGTCACCTGTAATATTGAAGCATTCAGTGAATATGGCCACCAGACACCCCTTTAGATGACCCTCTGGGACCATAAAAGGACTTCCAGTAGGAGGTGGATACATGTAAATTAGTTATAGGAAAAGTGATGTTTGTTTATGTATTAGCTAGGAAGTATGCTGCAATGAATATGTATGGTCATGATGGAATAAATACCCTTTTTTAAAGTTTCATGACACACATTCAATTAGAGGAGAGATCCTCTGGGTGTGTTCAGCGCTGCAAAAAAAGAATGCCTGGTTTCTAATGCTTCAAATTGTGTTAGAAAGTTAATTCTCTGGCCAGTTTTGGTATAATTTCAGGTCACCCCAGGTGGGACAACCGTCTGATCTCCCGTGGAGTCTGGGGGTCTTGTGGATTTTTCATGTTGGCACCAGGACTTTCCTGGAGAAGACCACAGATCCCCAGATTTATTTGGGACACAGGTAAGATCCCATTTGATAATAAGATATTCTTTGGAAATCCTGCCCATGTAAGACTTCTGGAATTTGGTATGTTGGAACTTGATATTCTGGTATTTTGAAACTGGGCTATTGTGGTATTTTGGAACTTGGTATTCTGGTATTTTTGAACTGAGTTTTTTTGGTATTTTGGATCTTGGTTGTCTGGTATTTCAGAACTTGGTTGGTTTTTGGAATTAAATAATATATTCTGTCATGAATAAGTGTTCAGGTCAATCTAAAGGAACCCAAAGGGATGGTATTTTGAAAAAATCACCACTTGGATGCATATTGAAACATTAGAGGAAGACTGGTGGACGCCCTAGTGGAACAGCTACCAGGAAGAATTTATTAAATATTTTTATAAATGGTGGCCTTTGTATAAATTAGAGTCATAAGAAGAGTGGCTAAAAAATGGTACCTTAGGTTATAACATTGTTACAACTGAGGTTATTCTTGCATTAAGAACAAAAATGGGATGAAGTGATGTATGCTATTATGCTTTTCATTTTGAGAAATCACCCTGAATGGCAGACGGATTGTGATGGTAATCCTGCACCTTTGGATCCTTTTGGTTTGGCTTTAGAGATGGAAGATAAAGGGAAAAGGATTAGGCATTTTTGTTCTCTGTGTAGCATAGGACAAGTCTGCTCTAAGCACTTAGGTAGTCAAGAGGAAGATTTAAATTTAGCTGTAAATCCAGTGCATAGAGTGTCGCTGTAGTACCCGGAACGGAGAGATGCAGCACACACAAATCCAGCGAGAAAATGAAATGATTTTACTATTTACAACTCTGCTTATACGCATATTCCTATAAGGTGATTGGTCAGTGATCATCCACCTCCTGGGGTGATTGGCTGAAGTCCTACAATGCCAATTTCAAAACACTTTCTGCCTTGTACCTAAACAGAGTACGCAAAAACCAGGTGTGTCAATGCTGAAAAGCTCCTAGCAGAG
>VZRQ01000493.1:0-40219 GCA_013397975.1 Machaerirhynchus nigripectus
GGCTGTATTCTGTACATCTTTGCTTTTTAAATTGTATGTGAAAATAGCTACTTAAAAATATTTTTAGGCATTTGGAATAAAATGGGGATTTGATACAATTAAAAATCTTTGTTCCTAACAAAATATTTTTTGGCAATTTTGGCAGCACCTTTCAGCACAGTAAATATTATAGGCTATTTTACCAATGCCTTGAATTACTTTACCATCCAGAAGACACTGTAATATTGAAAACCCGATACTATTGTATGCAATACCAGAAGGAAAGTTCCAAGACTAGAACGGGGTAGAATGGCAGAACAGGATTTTGGTTCCAAATACAAGGTCAAGAATACAGCAGCATCTCTTCGCTGACCCAAAACTTGCAGGTGCTTCTTCTGTGCCTATTTCAAATCTAAGCTCCTCCAAAGCCCCATTATTTAAGTAATACACACAGCCTTGTAAGAATAAAAATCAATGTGTGGCATCTTGGAAGAAGAACCTGGCCTAGAATTTCAAGCTCTTTACAGCACATCCCGTTTGTACACATTATGTCCAGAACCAGCACCTTATTTCAGGCTCCACTTTGACAGAAGTCTAGCACGTTTTATGAGAAATTTTATCAGTTTTCACTGGTCCAAATCCATTCTTTCATGAGCTGCAGGACAGCAAGTTTATCCAACACTTTCTATAACAAATATACTGTAAAATCTAATCCTTCTGAAAAATCCTCTTAAAGGCCTATAACAATCTCAAAGGTTGTGTTCCATCAAGATTATTTTATCACTTAAGAATAAATTGAGACAAGTTTGTATTCAGGAGAGGCTGCCTAGTTAAAAGCAACAAAAAATTCTCAAAAACAATGCCAACTATGAATTAAGTTTGAAGGTGTCATCCTTGTACAAAGATCCTATAAAATTTTAGTTCATCCACAAATCATGGAAACAACATTGATACACAGATTTCAGAACTGAAAGATGCCACAAAACATTAGATGTTTAAAACAGGAAAAAAGAGAGACAGTGATGAAAATTGATACACATTTGAATATGCTTACTTTGTTTTTCACCAGACATGAAAAACATGCTGGAACTACCAGTAACAGATGGTTTTGGCTAAAAAATGTGATTGGCTTGCACCTGCTCTGGTGATACTGAATTTTTTACTCAAATTTTATTTGTAGACGTAGTAGAAGTTGTATGTAGAACTGCCAACCTATTTCCGGCACACAAGATTGTAAAGTAAAAATATTTTAAAATTAAAAGCAGACATTTTTAATTGATATTTGAGTATATTTAAGTAATTTCAGTCTGGACTGGTGTTAAGTGGCCTGTCTATAGCAAGGGGACAATTGTACAGTATGTTTCTATGCTCCTGTTTCTTCATGATTACTACCACTGCTTTTCTTCAAAACCTAACAAATTTGAGTTCAGGAAGTATGGTCCTATTCCACTGTTAAAGAAATTCCTTATAAATTCACTTTCTGAATCAACTTGGCTCATGCAGCAAGGAAGACATGATGTCAACAACAACCTACTCCAGCAAAGCTTTTTTGTCCATTAAATGGTTTTGACTTTGCCTCAAAGATAATTTTGACTTCTGATATTTTGCACTCCAACATATTCATGAGGTATTCATGGAAATACTAATAAACTGCTTAATAAAAAGCCATCTAAGGGTTTGACTGAAATAGGTCATGAAACATGAGTTTAATTTCATAAAAGGAATTGAACTGAATAACTTTTTTATTATTTCTGAGGTCTTTTGTGTTTCACTTCTGTACTATGGCAATTGTCTGTTTTCATTCTCATTGCTTTATTAAGCACTGAGATATACGTGTGAGATACTGACAGACATGAGAAAAAATAAGCACTGTATTAAATAATATATGCCAACACTCTGTGATGTAGGGAACAATGAAGTGCAGTTTCAGACTCAAAGCCAGCCTGAGTGGGAGGGGGCATAAAATGTTTTAAGAAACACCTGGACTCACTGCAGGAAAAGTCTATTTCAAGGACGCGTAGAAGCAATACTGGAAAATTAAGGAAGCCCTAATCTCCAGAAGGAAACTAATGCACTCAGCATACCAAAGCCCCACAATAAACTAGTATTTTGACATGAATCCTTAGATACTTTAAAGAAAACTCTGATAATAATTCAGTCTAGAGATGTATTCTGAAATACATAAATATAATTTTACATCTAAAGCTGGTAATATATAAACTGCATCAAAAGCTTTCAATTACCAGAGTAGGCCAGCAGATGTGGGCAAAAAAGATGAGGCACAGGAGCTAATATACATTCCTACCTTTGTCTTCTTGAAGTATGCACCTAAGATACATTTAAGACAACTGGTCTGCAGGAGCCCAATTTTTCCATAAAATACAATGGAAAGAGTTAAGTACCTTGAAAGAAAGATTACGTTAGTAAGTTGGAATGTTAGTGCTAAACTTTGTAAGTATTTCCCTCATAGAACACTAAAACTGGAGAGAAAAGAGCCTCCTTATATATGGAGGCTGTATGGAGAAAGGAGATCAATCACTTGACAGAGCTACCATTTTACGTTCTCCTTGCATTTGAACAGAACTCCATTCTGAAGTTGGAATTGTCTGAAGAAATGCCCCAGATAGCACAGCTGAGAGGCAGCAGGGTGAGAAGAAAAACCAGAGATCCCATCTGGATTATAGCTCAGAATTTAGCTTTATCAATCAGAGCTGCAAGGGATCTGCCAGGTGGAAATGAAGAGTAAATCCACAAGGGAAAACATCAAGAAAAATCTGATTTTGATTAAAATCTCCTCACATAAAGCAATTCCAGAGTCTCAGAGCAGAGCTCTGAAACAGAACTCTGAATTTCCTAGCTTAAACTATATTTTGTTCTTTTTCCTTCTTCATTCTTTTATTTTCTTCCACATTCTATATAAAATGGCTTTATATTGCATTTAGAATAGTTTTGCAAGGAACCACAGTGGTCTCTGTAAGCCCTGCTCAGCAATAACAAAAACATCTCTGTATTATCAATCCAGTTTTCAGCACAAATCCAAAACATATCCCCATACTAGCCACTGTGAAGAAAATTAACTCTACCCCAGCCAGAACCGGCAGAGTTTAAAAAATGAAGAAAAGGAAAAGTGAGAAGAATGCTATGGCCTAATGTGCAAATAATATAATTCTGAAATGGCTCAGGAAGCAAACAGTATTTGAGCATGTTTAAAATCTACTCATCATGCAAAAGTAAATGCTAGAAGATAGCTACATAATTGGAGGACTTCAGGCTGTATGCATCCAGAAGCAAAACTGGACACTTAAGTTTAGCTTAATGTTACAGTTAAATTAACTTAGGTTAAGGATATAAATGGCCAGCAAAACAATCAGTTGTTTCTCAATGACTTTAGCTGCATGAACTAATTCATCACACGATCAAGCAAGAGCCACTGTAAGTAACAAAGAAATTGCAAGAGCAGACAGATGGGAGTGACAGAGGAGGTATAGGACTATCTTAGCAGCAAAGACCAACTTTGCCAAGATATGAAGCAGTGCTCTTGTGGACACTGATACAGATGTGCAATATTCGAAAGTCCAATTTTATCCCATTTGCAAGTTGTTTCCCTCACTCTACCACACACACAAAAAGTACTTGTATGATATTAGCAAGAATTTGTCCTAATGACAGCAACTTGCAAGTATCTCCTTGTGTTTTTCACCATCTGAGATGAGCAGTTCGCATTCACTACAGCCACAAGTTTCTGTAATGGTTGGTGAAACACAGGAATGGTCAGAAGTGGCAGTAAATGCATTTCCACTGTTCTCAGCAGGAAATCAGAAAGTTATTAGGAAAGTTGACAGCAGATTTGGTTCTATTTTGTTCTATCAACTATTTTGATGTATAATCACCAATACAGGCATTACCATTCAGCATTTTTCTACTTCTGTTTTTTAGAGGATAAGTAGTCCCAATAATAGGAAACATTTAAGAACAATGACACAAAACTATTTTAAAAAACCGATTACATGTTTACAAAATAATTCTGGTATGTCTGAATGGAACTTTGTAACAGACATAATGAAATGAACGGTTTTTCAATTAAATATGGATCTTTCCTGATCCCACTGAAACTAGGGCTTCCAAATGCAAGTCTAAAGTGGAAGATACGCCACTGGGCAGAACCAGAGCAGGGTTAGCCTGAACAAACCCCTGAAAGACACTCCAAATGTTAAGTCCTCTACATCAACTTTTTCAGTCTACTGGTCTCCTTCTACTTCACAGCAATACTTGTGTAATTACAGAATAATTTCTTCTTATGAAGAAACTGCTTGAAACTTGACTTACATCTCCTATAAGATAAAGGACAAAAACGTTCCTGGTTGCCCAACTATTTGACTAGTTCCTGGAGATAAATCTAGTACAGAACAGCGTCAAGCACCCTAAATTCACCAGAATATGGATATACTGCCCTTTTCTACTGACAGGAAAAAATAATCTTCCAAAGTAACAGCAATCTCTGTATTAAGGCCAGAAGCTTGTGAAGCAACTGGATTGTTACAGCATCTGGGTAATAAGGATTTTTCTCTCATTTCCCTGTCAATTTGATTTGAAAATTTAAGTTTCTTACCAGAAATCATGTAGCTGCTGTTATACATTCAGTATGAAACCAGTGATGCTTATCAACACAGCGTGGGGATGTGTCCAGCAAAAGCACTTTCAAGCTGGATGGAGAAGCTGTGTAGTTACTTCTCTGCCATGCCTACATGCACCATTCTGGGGTGTTAGTGAGAGGGGAAACAGCAGATTTCAGTTCTTTTAATACTCATCTGTCCTATTAGAAAGGAACATGCCCCCAGAGGAGATTTCTGGGGACACAGGGTCATGGTATCATTTTAGGAAAACATAAATTAGATCTCCTGCTTTTGAAACTGTCAAGAGTGCTTATATTATTGCATAGCACCTTAAGGGATCATTGACATATATTATTTACTACTTTAAAATTATTATTTCCAATTACCAAAAATCATTTAAAAAACCTGTAGATTATACCTTCAGTTGCTTCGCAATAGCTAAGTGATAAAGTAAATTAATGGTCCCCACTGAGAAGAGAAAAATCTATATTAGGACATGCATCTTCCTTTGGTGTTTAGAATAGATTTCATCTGTGGCTGCAAATTCTCTTGGATTCCCAAGCAGCTGACCTTTCTTTCTTCTGCAGTCTCACTAAATTGATTTCACATACACTACCTTTTTAAATGAGTTAGCCGACCATTTTGCTCAAAGTAGTGAAGCTCTAGCTATCACATCATTTCTTCTTTGCCAAAGTCTTTTCAAAAATAAAATAGAACCAAAGAGAAGACAATATGTTCCATATCGTGTCTTTCCATTTCCAGATATCCCTGGGGCAATGAGAAAACACTTAACAATGCAAGCTCTGCTTGTAACTGCGGTGGTGATTAAACACTGCACAATACCTCTCTCAACTGGATACCTCACAATTTGGATAAGGCATTAAAGTATGTGTTAGAAGGGAATAAAGTCAGTTGAGATACAGGTTCTCAAATAATTGTTCTGACTTTAACTGGTGATCCTGAGCACCCTTTTTGTTTGTAGAATAAAGGGTATAATCAGATATGCAAAGCATGATTGTAAAGCTTGAAAAAACCTAGTGAAACAGGATTAAAACCTCACAAAGTAAAACAGTTCCCAAAATTATCTTAGGTAGTCTGTAACAAAACCCAAGGAAATTTCTCTCTACTTCTTTTGCAAAAGATAGTGCATTGTTCAGATTGCCACTTCATCAAGTAACAGCTGCTGTAGCAACTCAGGCTTCCTGTTTAGAGGATGACAGATCTAATCCCACAGCTGGTGCCTAGCAGTGCACAAACACAGCAGCAAGGTAGAGGATTACTGTGTGAATCTGAATCTCCAAACATCCTGATCAGTTCACTAAGTCTGGCTCAGACATGGTCGAAGTAGTCTCTTGGGAAAAGTTAATAAGGTTGAATTGTAACTCACGCATTTGTGCAAGCAAGTGCTATTGTAAGTCTTGCCCAAAATGGAGGGAGGAAATGAAGACAGAGGAAGAGAAGTAAATGACATCCACACACCTTTGTACAGTTAATGCTAAGAAGCACAATTATATCTGGCTACAAGAAAAACCAAACAAGTTATAAAACCAATTAAATGTTCCCTGACATCTCAAATTTATCTGTGACATACTGCAGCCTTTTGGGTATTTTTTAGTGTCTGCACCAGCTCAGGCATAAAGAGCTGCAGCTGACAATAGTACAATACTGATCTCTCAGCAGTCATAGAATGAGGGGATGGCTCCTTTAAGAATAATCTTTTTACCCTGAGAACATGTCCAATGACTCCACATTACACACAGCCATATTTCCACAGGGTATGCCATATGTCTGTCAAAGTAACCTGCAGCATCATCACTTCCATTTGGTCTCCTAAAAAATTCCACCTATTAAGCTGCACTGCTCTTGCACAGCTGTTTGGCTGCTGTCTCATGCTGAGAAATGCTTTCCAAACACACTAATGCTGCATTGGTACATTACATAAATCAGGCTCCTCCTATCTATAGATACAACAGCGTTGTGCCTAGCTCACTGCACATAAAGGACATCATTTGCCATCTGTAATCTCTCAGCTACTTTGCGTTCAATGTAGTCTAAGCAGGAATTTACCAGCAGGGACAGGTGCTTGTTTCCCTCCCGTAAGCCCTGCCCAGTACAGCACTTGGTCCTGTAATAAGAGACCTGCTTGAAACACTACAGCTGCACAATGCCTTTTTAAACCCTCCTCCCTAGATTATGGATGAAACCCCCATTTAGCCACATACTTCATGTTCAGACCAACCGTGGCTCAGTTGCTTAAATGTAAAATAAACAGTGTTATATTCTTCAGGGTCAGGGTGGCTGCAATACAATTCCCCTTTCCTTTAGTGTGGCATGTACCATACGTGCATGCTCTGATGTTAAAGCTTCTGGAGTGCCACTCCCAAACCTCAGCAATGCACAAAGCATTCCTCTGAAACAGAGCCCTTTGTTTCACGTATCCTGCTCTCTCCTGCTGCTCTTCTTGCAATCTGCTGCCAGATCTCATATGCAATTTCTTATAGATATTTGTGCCTAAAAGCTATTTGTATTCTTTTCCTCATTTTTGGGGTTAAAAATTTGCAGGATGTTTTACAAAAGCAGATAGCATTTAAGATGATTTTTTTTCCAAGTGAAAAATAACCAAAAAAAGATTATAACTTTTTTTTCTAACACCATAAAAAGAAAAAACAACCCCCAAAACAATTTCAAAGCTAAGAAATATGAATGCAATCAGTCAGTTTGACTGCTCTGTGACCTGTGTGATGTTACGCAAAGAATGGCTCTGGTTTTCAAAAGATGTTTGCTTTCTTATGGTAATAATTATACTAGTATCTACTACTATTTACTATAATTACAGCTAAATTAGAGCTCAATATGAAGGTTTCACAGCTATAAATTGTTTAAATTGCTTAGATCTAGCATGCCACAGAAATGCTAATACCAGTAGTTTTTACAACTAAGTTTTACTAATATGGAGAGAGGAGTTAATTTCTTTTTTAAAGAGTATACTGATGAACTTCAGTGAACTCAGTTCAGCATTCAGGCTTACACCACACATCTAAAATATCTTTATGAAGCACCCTGTGATGCTTCATAACTTGTTAAGAGTTTTCTATTTCTGTTAAAGATAAGAAAACTAAGATTCCATTAGAAATGGTATATTCATGTCAGCTTTCACTGCCAACAAATAAATAAACCTACCCTAGAATACAAAGACTGGGAAAAAATAATAAATAAACAATTTCAAATAAAGGTTTTGCTCAAGAACTGATGAGAGTTTGAAAAGATCCAATACTAACACACCTAGTGACATGCCTATTAGAGAGTATAGTGATAGGTAGATTTTTTTCTGTTTTAATAGAAATATATGGTGAAAGAACTTAATAAGGCAGGATCTATATGTCTGGGTATTAGTTTGAGTATTTCTGTAGTTATGCTTGTTAATAGAGATATAGAAGTATGGATCTGAGCAAGGATGCAGGTCCCCTGTCTAAAGTTGCTTATCTAGTTTAGATAATAAAAGCACTCAACTGTGCCAGCACTGTGACCTCAGTGGAGAGGAACACAAATACATTTCTTGTGAATATAAGATCCATCTTTCCTCTTCTAATGTAGCCATCAGGTCTCTCCTTCCTGCCTTCTACTCTGCTGAGCTAGGAAAAGGATTCTGAAACACAAGAAGATGCAGGATATCTGAGGCTGACACATCTAACTCTGCCTTCTAGTAAACGAACCTAATATGGCTCATTTTTTCACTTAATATCTGGTTGATATCCTTCCCTTTCATACCAAACAAAAATTTCTGAGGCTTATGATAGCTAATATACTACCCTGAATTCAACACATTTACATGAAGATTCTTCGCACTACAGAACTAAAATTGTCATAAGCAACAAAGGCAGGGCAGAAATCAGAAATCGTCTCAATCTTCCTGTACCAAATGCTCAGTGCTATACTTAAAATATGTTCTCAAAAAGGAATAAATATTTAAGATACAAATGAACAAAATACTGAAAACACGTTTAGTTTGGGGAACATCTTAGTATCACAGACTCACATGCTTAAAAGCCAACATAGCACATGCTGAAGAGTTTCACCTATAGATGTTCTTTACAGAGAAAAAAAATAAAACCCTTCACTCACTGAGCCAGGGGAGGAGGGCCCAAGCTATGCTCTAAAACTCTTGAGAAAAAAGCAGAACCAAATGATTCTTTAAATGGTGATCTCATTCAGTATTCCTACTTTCCAGAGTTTTTTAATGGTGAAAAATCAATGTCCTAATTGATTTTTCACCCATTTTTCATTTTAGTCTGTAAGCAAATGGCATTAATAATGAACTGCTCTTGAGAAAGGCTTTGATTTATTAGTGTGCTATATTGTTGTACAATTAGAGACTTCACTCTTTCCCAAACTTCCTAACCTATTATATTCTGGACAGTTTAAAATGGCTCATTTTCCAGAGATGCAATTAACTCTTTTTTTTTCCCTTCCTTTTTAAATTAGGGAATGCACATTTCATACTTGTATCATACCAATCATGTTATTTTTATACTGCTATCTAATTCCATTTAAGAAAAGGGATCCAGTTCAGAGCTGAAATTAAGGAAACAAGAAAACTATCAATGACCTCTTTTTTTGACCTCTCTAATTTTTCCTTCCATGCATTTCCTGAATTAGATTTGCCTTTGCAGTAGAAATATGGCAATAAAACAGGCTTGTAGCTCGATAAAGCTGACAGACACAGTGTTGAATTCCTTCACCCCATGAGCACCAGGCAGAAGCAAAGGCACTGCAAAGGGGAAGTATCCATAACTACTCTGTCTCAGATAGGTTCGTGTTGCTTTTGTTCCCAGTGGAACTTGAGCAATCTCACAGCAGCCTAAATTATGCTCCTGATCCTGAAAGTGATCTCAGCAGTGAGATACCTATTTTACTGTGCCATAAAAGAAATATGTTCAAAAGCATGAGACAGCCTGGGGATTCTCTATGCTGAAGAGATGTGTTACTGAACTGCTATTTTTAAATATTCTATTAGCAAAATTGGCACAAATGTGGAGGCTTAATGACTCAGTTGAAACTGCTTATTGATAAGCAGTGCATCTCTTAGCTCTCTGAGAGTTATACTATACGTCTCATAGAGGATTCTTTAAACTGCACTTTATTAACGCCTCATTAGAATCTTATTAAGTTCTTAAAGAAAATGTGTAAGAAACCAAAGAGCTCTTTTTAAATTTCGTTTGAAACCATACTTGCATGACTATGAGTAAAAGGAAAGAAAAGCAAAACAGGTAAAGCACTAACTAAGCCTTATGCCCAGCATCCCATCTCAGGCAGTACAAGTAAGAACAAGGCTGATTATGTGACTGATTTCTTTAAAGGCTGTTTGGTACCAGACATGTGCAGACACTGCTGATACTGTCACAAATTAATACGATTTGGTGTTATTTTCATGAAACGTGTAATGAAAACACTAACATACACACCAATACTGTATGTTCTCTTCTCAATAAAAGAAGAAATAAAAGAAACTGTAAAAGAATGTATGAAAGATCAGCATGAAGAAAGAGAAGAACCTTACCATGTTTCGTGTTGAGGTCATCAATGGATTTTCTCTTTGGGTATGTTTACACTCTTAGGAAGCAAAACTAAATATTTGACAATATATTTGCATTTTATTTGTTTACTGAGTCTTTTCAGCAGCAGAACATAGTGTCAGTTCTTGCTCTTTAGAACCCTTCTTTTTATACAAATGCAGGTCTCCTGAGAATCACAGAGATGCTTTCAAACTATTTTTTTTGATGGGTCGTTAGGTACACATGGATTTTATAAAACACTGCTTCAACTAAGGACTAACTCACTGATGTCAGTGTTAAAAAAGACATCTACTTTTTTTCCCCCTGAAATATGGTGCTGAATCTAGTTTTAGTCTACTCATTTATTAAATGAGATTTTTTGTTTGCTTTCCCCTTGCAGGTAACTTTTTAACCCATGGGCTAGATTTTCAACAGGAGAACAGGGTTTTCAGAAGGAAGTTCTGAGAAACTCTAAAAAAATTGATAATTGACTGAAGAAAAAACAACTTATTAGAAAGCACTTTACTAAATGAAAGATATGGATAAGTAAGCTTTTTTCCAACTCCTTGGCAGTAGAAAGCTGCTCTTGGTGTCTACATGATATGACTTGGCTTTTAGGCACACAATCAAATTTTGACAGAGTCTTTGCACATGTTCTTTTTTACCTAGTGAACAAATGCACACACAAAAGGCAGTAGGGAGCATTGGTACAACCCAGCATTACTGTAGGTGTTGGGGGAGAAGGTTACAGAGGATATGAATGAGGCAGAAGTAATAAATACTTGCTATAAGCCTAAGGTAGCGAAGTTTCTCTACCTTAGGCTTATAGCAAATATAATATAAGTATAGTATAATAGCAAGTATAATATAGCAAGTATAATATATAGAAGTTTCTCTACCTTAGGCTACCTTAGGCTTATAGCAAGTATAAGCCTAAGGTGGAGAAGTTTCTCTGCTCTAGCACAAAGAATGTATTGGTGCTCAATTCATTAGAGTGCCTATCTCTATCCATATGGTGTGATTGGAAGCAATGGCAACAACCCAATCCTTGTTTAAATCTGTGACTCCATTTTTTAATGGACCTGTTACATCATGGATTAAGTTGGAGGAAAATTAAATGTGTGGCCAGTGTTTTTCATTAGCATGGACTACTAGTACTGCTTTTCTCAGTTTCAAAATCAAGATTCTAGTGTTTTCAAATAACTCACTTATTTTCTTCTCTGAGTGTCTTGGCCAACCAAATTCAAACACTTAAAAAGGATTAGATGTTAACAGAGAGGCTAACTCTCTGAGCATCAAGCTTATTTATAGAGGATCAATTTAGACACCCAAATGTTGAACATACAAAGCAGAGGAAATTACTTCTCCTCTCATTTTTTCCTTAGACAAAAGATCTTACTAATAAATTCCCAATTATTTTTGTTTTCTGTCCTCTCCCCTTTGGTCTGCTGCTTCAGTATTTTTCTCCCATTCTTCCTTATGTTACTTCCTAGACCACCTATTTACACTTGGAATAACCTCCTTAGAAAAATACATCCCACTTATATTCCTCCTACAGTATGTCTTAACAAAGCATAAATATTTCAAATTATTTCAGTCCTAAATTCCACATACAATCGAAGACTTCTTGGGAACCAGGAAATGGAATTCAGTTTATAACATTACAGGGAGAACAGTTGCTCCAAGAGTTAATAAAACCCCCAGTTAATGTAAGGGGATCTAGATGAAATGTGACCAATAACAATGATCATCCAAGCTAAAGTAAGGATGACGGTTAATGCTGGACAGAATTCATACTCATTCCTCACATGCTGAGCACAAGGTGATGTGTAACACCAGGCATATAGAGAGAAAAAAGACAGAAAATAGGACAGAAAATAGAAGGCAGGAATAGGTGAAGCGGCAAAAGAAGAAAAATGAGAGAGGAAGGAGAATAGAAAAGCAGATAAAACTGACAGATTACTTTCAACATCAAAATAATGGATCATGACAGGTAAATTTATTTGCATTTGGTGGAGCATGTGCTCTCCAAGTATCTGATACTCAGATGGTATCCTTCCAGTAATCTGGCACTGTGCCCCATCTGCAACACCACAGCACCTACTCTATCCTTAGACTTCTGAAAGCGCAACTTCTGCCCATCACAAATACAGATTCCTTCTCAGATTAAGTGCAAAAAATGCACCATTCAATTACCTCCTTTTTCCCTTCTGCATTTTTGTTGTGACTAGAATTAAAAAAAAGTCTATATGTGCAGCCAGGGAATCATACCCTCTCATCCAGGCCCATGGAGTGTGCCTCTTGCAAATGGTAAAGAGAGCCCCTTGTATATTAATATGAAAGTACAGTATAGATAGTGAAAATAAAAACTCCTTTACGGTGCCTTGAACTTAATGAAGTGATAAACCTGAAGGGTCAATAGATAAATAAAAATCTCTTCCCATTCAGGTCTTGACCTGGCACCACCAAACACCAACATAGTTAATTTTTTAGCTGAACAAGGAGAACAAATTTTAAGAGAACAGTAACATAAAAACAGTCCCACTTTTGAAATAATAAATTATTAAAATTGTTAAAGGAGATGTTGGGAAAAATTGCTGTATTTGTGTTTCTTTAACATTCAGGTCCTCTTTCTTTAACAAACATGAGCATGCACTTAGATCAAAAAAAATCTGACACATAAGTTCTTGAAGAACAAATCTCCTTCAATGTTTTAGCCAGCTTAATTTACCAATTTATTTAAATATATTGTGTTGGACAACAGTTACTTGTTGTGCCTATCTATCTTCATCTGTCTCTGCTCACATTGTTCTTTCCCGTTCTTTTTCCTTTTTAGATAAATGAAAAGTGGCCCTTCAATGAATGCTTCTCTATTTTTTTATATGAGTCATGATTTTGTACCAGCCAAAAAAAGAAAATAATAAAAAATGGCTTTCATACATTCAGTGAACTATAACTCTCTATATGATAATTCATGTTTAGTATAAACATACCTTATTTTCTTTTTCCACCATGCCAAGAGCAAATGTTTGAAGCAACCAGGTCGAAGTCCACATTTTCATATCAATCATGTTTAAACTTACCAAACACTTCGCTTCCAAACTTTTATTTAGTTGTTTGGTTTGTACTTTGTACAAAAATATACCAAAAATATTTTAATACTCCATGGTACATGACAATGCACAATGGTACACAATGGTACACATTTAATACACAATGATACCAGCCATTTTGCCATTTTAATGTTCTCTTCAGGTCCTGAGGGCACTGTATGTATGGACACTACAATGTATGAGGTAATAATGCTGTTTAAATTAGGTCTATGTTTGCTTTTTCTTTTTAAGAAACTTGCATGTCACAAATATGTTATTGGCTGGCATGCCTTTCTTTATTTTAGGATTAAATAAGGGCTGAGGTCATATATCAGAATATACTTACATATTCCAATATTCTTGACTGTCTATTCATCCAAAGGCTGTACTGACTTTATGGTTACTGTTTTTCTTCATATGCTATGGTCATTCTTAGGCTATTTCAAACAAAGAAGATTTGGTTTAAATGAAGTTGGTAGCAATTTATTTAAAATATACTGGTGTTCACCTTTCCCAAAGCAATTTATGTCAAATGTCTTCTATATTTTTAATCAAGACTGGTCAGAGTTTTTAACATGCACTTTCCCTTCCCTGTACAGTTCACAGGAAGCCAAAACAAAGCTGAACTGTTTTCATCCTTAAGAACAATTTCTACATCCAGTCACAAAACTTGCCCTCTGGATGAGGCAGGCATTAACACACCATCTAGGTTTTCAGCTTATCAGATATCAGACTTCTAACAATGGCTCTGATGTGTATTAGCAGTGGAAGAAAGGCTCGGCCTTCCTCAGGCTGCCTATTTACCGCGTGTCCTTGTGCCATGGTAGAGGGAGCACCCATGGATTCATTGGTGGCCCTCGCCCTCACTCACTGGTCCTTCCATCCCAAACAAACAGTAGGAGTGAGTGGCTGGAAAGCAAAGGACGAGCCCAGAAGAGCAGGTGGGACAGCGACTTCGGTGGCTGCCGTTCCCCCCTCAGTGGCATATTGAGGCGGCGCAGGGGGTCACAGCTCTCAGGGCACAGGGGGCAAATGTGGTCCTTCCTCCAAGCTGCATCTAGCTTTACATGAAATGCCATGGTTTGACACCTCAAAGCTCTGCCATCACAGGGTCTCATATCCGCTGTGCAGGCCCAAGGACTGCCGCTAATTCCGTGTCTGTGTAACGGGGTTTAAAATGATCAGCTTCATGTGGTAAAGGGCCCTGAGAGTAAGGCCAAATAGAAATCAGGAAGGGGATGGTGATGGAAAATACCTGCAATAATAATACCAAAAAAATTTCTGTGACTATAGGTCTCTGCCTTGAAACTTCCTGTGCTAGGTTGTTAGTCTAAAGGGGCAGTTCAGATCAGCTCGAAACTGGGATCAGTTTTTTGCAGGGGTGTGCAGCTGAGGGAAGGCAACCTCACCTGAAAGGCCCAGAAAACCCCCACATTATGACCTATGCCCTGTCTCTCTGGGAACATGAAAATTAATCCATGCTACCAGTTGGGAATCCATGCCTATATCTCCAGGCAATGGAGGGTAAAGATGTACCTCAGAGATCTGCAGATATCACATGATGGTACTCACTCGCCTCAGAAGGTTGTTGACAGGTTATGTTCATTAGTTTTCATATGAGTCACACTGTTGCTAAATTGATAGAGCTACAGAAAAGCCTACCAGTGAACAAAAATAAATAAGAACATTTCTTCTCCCTAACTCACCATCTGCCACAAGCTTATGATACCTTCAAGTTACTTCAGGTAGTTAAGGCATGTTTTCTATAGACTAGACTCACTATTTACTTGATTTTTCCTCAGAAAGTGTGAGCAATTGATTTTCCATTAATACAGTCCTGAGGAACCATCCTGTATTTGGTCCAGCTAACTACTTCTGTGATGTTTCCTAAATGCACTTAATAAAATCATTGATTTCACAGCTCCATGCACTTGCTAAAAATATATTTATACTTAGATATGAGTACTACTGGTAGGAATTTTCTGAGTTGGAACTGAGGATGAATAGCATAACTACATAAAGTTAGACCAAATCTGGGACTAACTCCAGCAGAGACAAAGAGCAGGGGTCTCTGGAGCAGAAGAAGAACAAGGCAAGCCAAAATAATTAATCTCAACAGTGTTTCTACACCCTCCAGACACTTTCAGCACAGGGATTATATTTATCTTTGTAGTAACCATTAATAGATGCACTTGGCTAATCCTCCTATAGATGATTCCTCCACACAGACTTTTAGACCCGAAGTAACTTCTAGCTCAACAGCTCAGATACCCACTGCACAAAAGGTCACCTTTCATGTTTGGAAGCATGTTTCTTTCCATGTCCTTAGTTTTTGTACACCAGTGATACATAATTATATAATGTTGACATGCTAGTCATAATTTTACCATTGTTTTATTTGGTGATTTCCAATATGTAGGTCTTCCATGGGTTTTCCTTATGCCCTTCTTTAAATCTCGCTATTGCATTGTTTCTGAGATGGGGAAAAGAGGGAAATGTCTTACAGAATTAGAGCAGCATACCATGGATTTACACAATGTCAGAGACACATTACTAGAAATTCCTAGTGTTTGATTTTCTCTTTTGATTGATAAGAGCATTAATCAGACACTGTCTTGGAATCCTCTATCATAATTCCTAGATTTCATTCAGAGCAAAGATTACCTTAGAGCCGTTCACTTTATATGTGAAATAAGAAATTTTTGAATCAATTAGTATTTATTCCCATTGGATTTTATCTGATGGGCCTACAGACTAGTTGTAGCATGTGAAAACAAACTAAGGCGACCACAGCTCTGAAATCTAGATACCTAAGTTCAAATAACAAAATTTGCAGCAATAGTAATGAAAATGGTGGTACTATTTTCTTTATTCTCTTCTCACGTTGCAAATGCGTTAACACCCCACCACCAATGTGCTTTGCACAGGCTAACTGTTCTTCCTGACACAAAAGTGATCTGCACTATCCTGACTGATTCGGGTTTACCTAAATAAGCTATTTTATTTGCAATTACAGGGAAAAATAATGTCTTACATGTATTTAATGTAAAACAAGAGACTTTATGCAACAGCAAATTCTGGACTTACACTGGGAGCATGTGGACTTTTTTTTATAACTGCACAAACCCACTATAGGTAGAGCACAAAAATAAAAGCAAAACGTTTGCAGATTTTCATTTAATTTAAATGCAAATAAAACATGTCTAGCCTAGATTCCCCAGGTTCGTCAAGCTGGAGCATGTGTGAAAAACATAACAAGAGGTAAGTTCAACAACAAGTCTGGTGTTTGGGAAATGAACTGTTGAGGAGTTGACCAATAAAAAACTAAATAAAACAAATGACAAACTGAAAAAGAAATGTGAATTCCCAGCTGCCTGTAAACTGGATTTCATTGATTATATTTGTTCTGACATAAATAAAAAGGTTGAAACACTTTTCTAAAATATTAACCAAGGTTTTATATTTGTTTTATTTAAATATTTAATCACTTGGGTGTAAGTAGATTTACTTAGAATTATGTGAGTTACCATGAATCAGGTACTTAGTACTCTCACATTTTAGCTTTTATTCATTCTTCTTTTGCAATAACTTCATGATATATTTGGCCCACACCTATCTACTTTATTACACCTTTTTCATTATAGTCTTTTCAGCTGTGATGTTCCTTGTTCTCTCAAGTTTCAACATGGGCAGTCCATTTTGCAGCAGCTTCCCCTTTTTGAAGTGTCAGTTATAGAAAATAAGAAGGTTAAACTTTTAGAATTGTAGTAATTTTAAGCCAAATGTCTTCTTCCAATTCTGTTATATAAGCAGTGAATTTGGACCCAAAAAGTACCAAGATTGCCACTGCATTATAGATTCCCATACTAGATAAATGATGGAAGATGTCACTCAGTTTTTCTGATTCCTGGATCTGGGCTTTTCTCAGCAGAACCTAACAAAGTCTGTCCTACCTTTACAGTAATATCACCCACATTGGTAAATTGAATTGCTGGATTTTGTGAGATCCACAGCCTGGGATGCTAGCTGGTAGTGGCTTTGGCATGCATTTTAAAAGTAGCAATTGTACTGGTGCCAGTTGCTGAGTTATACCTGGAGTGGTGCAAGGGTTCAAAACTAAGCAGGATTGGGAGTTTGTTTTTTTACTGGCCTTCGAGAGCAGGAAGAAAAATTATGTGACATGAACAAATAGCTTCTGATTACCTGCAGGCTGGTACAGTTCACTGCACATTGGCCAAATCCATACCCAGGCATAGGACTGCAAATAGTAAGATTTACAGGACTCAAAACATAACAGATCAAGGATATTGCTTTAGTTCTGATTCATTAAAGGCCTGAAATAGCGGGACAGTGTCTGTTATCAAAAGAATTAAGGCTAGTTCCCAAATATTTAGGAAGTTCTCTGTGGGCAGTTTTGGGATTTGGATCCTGCAACAGAAGGTGAACATGGGAATGGTACTAGCACGGGCATATGCTGGCAGCAGTAATTCATAGCTAGTCTTCATTCCATAGGATGCCCTGAAGAAAGAAGAGGTTTACCCTTTTTACCACGCCTAACCACCTCATCCTAAGAATGGCTCAAATGAACATGACAATCTGGACAACCAAGTAACTTGTTGCTATTTCTGAGCTGCTATTCAAGTCAAGTTTAGGTTACACTTGGAATTAGTAGAAAGATGATAAAGATTCAGTTTACTATTAGGTGAACAAAGACAACGAAGATGAGGGCTGATACCAGCTGGGCAACTTTTCATGGATACTTCTGGAGAAGATATGGGATACTAGGCTAAGATGAATGGTAGGTTAGCAGCTAGAATTTGAGTAACAGGCAGTGGAGGGCAAAGCCATTGTTGCATTTTGAAATATTTCTGAAACAAGATGTAGACTGCAGAAGTACAGTGATGTGGCTCACACTTTGTTGGGACTGGGTTCATTTAGGCCACAGTTTTCATGGATGCATATATTGATAGACCCACTGATAGGACTGTTATTTACTTATTCTACAACCTTCCTGCCCTCACTGCAGCACATGGGTGTTTTTCAGATTCCACCAGAAGAGCAATCCTTTTGGTACCTACTGTTGTGAATATCCACCCTATGCCACAGCTAAACCTATATGCTGATTCAGTCTGCAACAAAACAAAAATACCTATTGGCCATTTTTTTGCCAATCCTTATCTCACTGATGGGGATTTTGCATGACCTGTCAATCAACCTAAAACATCATTCCCTTCTACTTCCATCCATAACTGAACTCTTAATACAAAACCCAACTGTAAACATGGTTCTAAGATTTGGTTTGTACCTTTGCTCTGGAGGATATGGTAGGTTCTCCAGCCCAACCCTTACCCTACCTTTTTTGTCCATTTTGTCCATTTTGTCTTAGGCAAAGTCTTACCTCAGAACAGAAAGTTTTGTCCCATGAAATCACAGTACCATTTCTCATTGTTTTCCTATCTATCTTGCAGGATTTAATGACTAGCCTTAACCTTATCCTCAGAATAAATCAGGAAGGAATTGTCTTTCTGGCTTCAGCATCTTTATATCTTGCATTATTCAGCCATAATCATAAATTCTTCAGTGCCCACTGTTCTAACCCCCAACCCTCAGCCTTGGACATAACCTACCATATATCTGCACCTGCAGACACAGAATTACCACTGCTAGAGAACCAATATCCCATAAGCTCATGCTATAGGGATCCTGTGCTCTTGAGGTTGCCTTATAGGTGGAATTCAGGTTAAAACAAAGTGCTGTCATCAGACCGAAGTGTTATCATCCTGAATACTACAGTATCTAACTAGGATATATTTACACTGTGTACAGGGGAGTTCAAGGCAGTATCATGTAGAAATACTAGATCTGGGTAAACTTAGATTTGGACTCTTAGAGCCTGCAATTTCAGGCCATAAAAGGGTTATTTCTACATTACTGGGGTACCTAAATCTAAGGTACATTACAGTGCCTCTGAGCACATGAGTGTGAAGCCACTATCTCACTTCCAGACTTAAGTACTGTCAGATCATTTGTGCAGAAATGGGTTTCCTGAACACAGCAGCAAAATAAGACTGTGATAACACTCAGATTTTATAGTAGCTTAGCAGCAGGAATGAAATTCTTTTCTGGCTTCCTGGCAGATCTTCTCCAAAGCACTTCATCTATCATGGTCTGTGGATTTCTGCAGTGGAGACAATCAATATCCACTAGTGAAACTGCTCTGGTTTTTAAAACTAATTGAAGTACAAGTCGGAAAACACAGTGGATATGGCTTTGCTAGTGAGGTCTTAGGATTAGAAGAATTGATCAAAGGAGGGAGACCTCAGCTTCTGTCCCTTCTTTAAAGAATATTCACGCATTTCATCCTGCAGCTTTTTCATATGTAAGCTATTGGGACAAACGCCAGGACTATCTTCCCCTCATCAAGAAAAGTGTGAAGTTAGAGGACGTGCACAAAATACTCCCTCCTACTCTTAGAAGAAGCCAGTGTACATCTTTCTTTACTAATGGTGCTGGTAGTGCTATTTCTCAAAAATACTGGTAGATTTTCAATTAAATGAACCATGGAGAATTGATCAAACAGGCCGATGTTTGTAAGTTATCCTGTAAAATTCAAGCAAGACTGGGGAGGAGGATGGGTATGGTTTGGGATCCAAAGTTAATTACAAGCCTCACTGAGGCTGCTGGTTGCTGTTAGCACTTTCTGGCTCAGCTGGAGCAGCCCAGTTCCATTCTATAGTAAGAATAACAAATTTAGTTTTGGTACCTTCGTTATCACTTTGATAGAACACGTTTTGACCAAGCACAATATCTAAAGAAAATATTCTAGATTCATAACCAGTGTGGCTTATATTAACCCCTTGGAGAAACAGCCCAAGAACATTTGGCTGCATAACCAGTACAGGGAAGAACCTCTTCTGCCAGTGACGGCTGTACTGATTGCCTTTGCAAGGGTTCTGGGTCACTGATTGCAGCCTGTGCAGCTTGGAGGAGAATGCCAGCAGCAGCAATTGCAAGGGTGACTAATTGAGAGCACAGACACAAGTAGTAGAGGGTAGGATACAAGAGATGTGTCAATTTTGAAATAAAGCAGTTTCACACTGTGCTTAGAGAAACATGACTTTCTGCAAGTAAACAAGATTAGACCAGAGACCACACCAGACATTAGAGTCTGCTTTTTAATTCTAGCAGAACAACTGAAGTCAATAGATTTGAATCATATGCTAAAATCAGGTACCATAAGCAAATATTTTCCAGATTTATGATTTCTGCTTTTTAAATAAGAAGTTGAATTAATCAAAGCACTGAAAGAACTGAGGGGGAAAAACCCCTAAAATTAATGACTACCTGCATGTCTCCATTTCTTCCATCAATAGGGGCTCTGAAACTTGTGGCCTAGATACTACAAGCATTATACTCAGGCTTAGTTTTATGCACATTAGTCAAATTGAAGATGATGTTCGAGTAGTTTCTGTATTGTTTAAGAGACCAATATGGAAAAATGACTGCAACACCAAAGTCAGGGAAAGCCATTTATTTTCATACTTTTGTTTCTCCTCATGCAAACAAAAGGAAAATACATAAGACAGATTAGAATTTAACTGAGGAAAACCGTCTTTAAAGTCTTAGCAATGAAATAGTTGAAATGATTATGACAAGTTCCATGTTGCTAATGCAGACATTCAAAAGCAAAAGATACTATTGTTCTCCTGATATCACGTTAAAACTTTGAGTGAACACAACCATGTTTCTCTCAATAAGGGTTTTTCAGAAGATTAATACAGAGACTTTGATTCTACAAATATCTGTACTTTTTTCATTTATGAGAATAAGCAGTTGAAGTTAATCTGCTGAAATGAGATGCAATATTTGCTTAGAACTTTGTCTTGTTTGATAGGAGACTCGATATAATAATCATAAAGAGTTTTTAATCAATGGAATGTGAAGATACACTTTAACTGTGTACATGGCAAAAGGAAAATATTATGAAATAAAGAGATAATGGATTTCCTATCAGTGATTGAGGTTATGTGAGTAATGAATATCAAAATGGTTTATCAGCACCAGACAGAAAGAATTTGACCATTACATCTTAATGTATTGCAAAGGAACAAGCAACTTATTAGATCTGTTTATACATACTATTCTTCCATTAGCAGAATAAGTGACTTGAATTGTTGGATTTTTTTTAATTTCAGAATTGAAAGGATGAAGAATAAATCTGTGTAGCTTTTAGAATACTGCATTTGACCCAAAAAAATATTCAGATGTGCGTAGCAGGAGAGGTTAATAAAAGCCATAGTGTTTATGAATATAGAAGATTGTCTTCAAAAATTGTGTTCAGCCAAAACATGTTCCATCTAAGTGATAACAAAGGTATCAAAACTAAACATATAACCACTCTACAGGGCAATGGAAAACAAGAATGCTCCAGGCAACAGGATTCTTCTGGTAAATTTAGGCAGGAGACTTGAAAAAGATCCATATCCTACTAGAGATTTCTAGTCCATTTCCACTATTGAGTTAAAAGAAAATGAATAATGGGTACTCTGCCTCAGGCAAATGGAATTAATGTGTTTGATACAACATCCACTGAGTTTATGGTAAAAAAACTCCAATCTCTTCCCAGTTTTTGACCTGTGTTGAGAGGCATATGCATCCAGAGGATTGAGAACAGAATGGGAACATTGCAAAACTAATTCTGTTTCAAGCTCTCATACAAATCTCCTGTATGACTTTGGAGAACTCACACCATGTGCCTTTCATTCCCTTAAAAACCTTGTGCCTGTTGTATGAGGTCAGAAAGCAGTCCCTGTGAGACAAGGGCTTTGTCTGTGTGTTTGTACAGCACAAGCGCGACAATGTCAGGGCTTAAATTAATGTCTCTAGGTACAGTGGATAAATATGGGCAAGTTCAGCAAAAATAAGATGAACAACCAAAGAGATTGCACATGACAGAACATAAAACAAAGAAAATGGACTGCTTGGATTTGACACCATCTGGGTGTTAAAGGTAACACTGAGTACAAATATGTAGTATATATATCTGATTCTTGCCATTGACACCAAAATGAAGCTAGAGGGCAAGTTTAGGATTTTTGTAAGAGAAGTTGTGCCTTGCAAAACATAATTGGATCTGTTGCAGCAATTACTCTTAAGTGGAGACTCACAATTTTCCCTTTGATAATTATGTTGCAAGGTTTGAAAGAGATTTGAATATCAATGCACCTAATTGTCCTTTCACACAAGTGAAAGCTCCCAGTAAGGATGATAGAGACGTGAGTGAAAGCTGAAAACTCAGTTCAGGTAAGATATGGCAGATGCAGCAGTTAGTTATGAGCAGCTACCCCTTATCTTAGACTTGCCTGGTTTATCACAATGTCCTTTTAAAAACGATGGGGAAATCACTCCTCACACAGCATAAAAAAATATGCTTTAGCTTTTTGAAGACAACTGCATTGCATCAGAGGAGTAAACTTAGACTTTTTCATGTCATTGCTAGTTGATGTCTCAGATTTCCTGTGCTCTAGTTAGCAAACACTTGAAGATAAGAAACTGACCTTGGGTTTTCTGCTTGGAGGGAAGTTTGTGAAATGAACAAAAGATCTGAAGAGTTTGTGGCAAGCCGTGTTGCTGAAGAGAAATAGTGCATCATACTGCAACAGTACTTAAGGTTTCTTGCTCATTTATAATCTCATTACACTTCAGAAGTTTTATCAAAGACATGAATAACTGAAGCCAGGTTATTACTTCAGGGTGAAGTAAGCCTCCTAGCCCACAAGAATTCCCAGGAAGTGTTACTCACCACTGCTCAGAGTTCTAGGCGCTTGCTGGGACTCTCATGGGTAAAAAACCTAAATGACTAAAGTGTGGGTGTAGATCTTTAACCATAGCAGCCTACATTGCAGCTTCTCCCAAATGGATCGTTAAAAGCTCCATTATCACCTCTCTTTTGCTCAGATTTGCAATAAAGTGTTTGCAATATTTATCCTACAAAGACAGACCTTTTTCAACCATTGAGCCTTCCCAATAAAGGCAGTGTGTATATATGTGCTTTAAAACAGGAAACAGCAGGGAGACATTTGCTTACTGATGATGTTCAAGGTCATGTCACCTATTTCATTTACTGGAAGCATGTAGATGTTGCCTAGGACCAGAGATGTCTGATCTTTATGAGATTTCATAATGAAAATATCAGTTAGTGAAGAAGAACTTTCTCATTTTTACATTCTTCAGATGTGTCTATCAAGGAAAGATTCAAATATTTTACAGGCAGTACATATTTTTATCTATTCTGATTACTAAGAGTATTACAGAATAACAGAATTGGTAAATGGTCCAGAGCACAAGTCTTGTGAGGAGTGGCTGAGGGAGCTGGGTTTGTTTAGTCTGGAGAAAAGGAGGCTCAGGGGAGATCTTACTCTTTACAACTGCCTGAAAGGAGATTGTGGCAAGGTAGGTGTTGATCTCTTCTCCCAGTTAACAAGTAACAGGATGAGAGGAAAAGGCCTCAAGTTGTGTCAGGGGAGTTCGAGATAGGAAAAACTTTTAGATTAAGAAAAATTTCTTCACCTGAAAGGGTTGTCAAGCACTGGAACAGGCTGCCCAGGAAGTGATTGAGTCACCATCCCTGAAGGTATTTAAAAGGCATGTCGATGTGATGCTTAGGGACATGCTTTAATGATACTTAAGACTTAGATATAAGTATCTTTTAAGTGATAATGAAATCATTTTAACTCCATCAGTAAGTAACCCAGGAAAATAGTTAACAGTAGGTACTAAAGTTAGGAGGTTTTTTTTTCCCTTATCTGGTTAATGTCCCAGCTAAGAATTCGGTGAGTTCCAGCAGAGTTGGTAGAGGGAAGTTGCTCTGCAGAAAAGACCTGCAGGTGCTGATGAACACCAAGTGGAATGTGAGCCAGCAATATGCCCTTGTGGCAAAGAAGGCTTATCCTGGGCTACTTTAGAAGGAGCACTACCAGCAAGTTGATTGGGGATGATCCTTCACTCTCCACTGGTGACACAGTGGTGACACTGTGGACACAGCTGCAGTACTGTGTCCAGGTCAGTGCTTCCCAGTACAACAGAAATATGGAGCTAAAGGAAAAAAATCAAGTAGAGGGCCATGAAGATGGTTAAGAGACTGGAGAATCTGTCCTATGAGGAAAGGCTGAGAGAGCTGGAAGTGTTCAGCCCGGGAAGAGAAAGTTCGGGAGGGAGCTCATCAATGTGTCCAAATATCCTGAAGGAAGGATATAGAGAATATGGATCCAGGCTCTTCTCTGTGGTGTTGAGTGACAGACTAAGAGTCAGTGGGTACAAACTGGAATGCAGGAGGTTCTGTCTGAACATCAGGAAACACGTTTTTATTGTGCAGTTGACTGAGCACTGGCACAGGTTTTCCAGAGAAGTGGTAGAGTCTCCATCCTTGCTGATAGTCAAAGGCTGTCTAGACATTGTCCTGGACAGCCTTCTCTAGGTGTCTTTGCAGAGGGATTGGGCAAGATGACCTCCAAAGGCCCCTTCCAACTCAGCCCTTCTGTGATTTTGTGATCTGATTATGAGTGCTCCAAATCATTAATGCTGGTGCTTGGTAATTCTTGGAACACTGGCAAAATTCTAGATAATAGAAGAAAATTTATGCTATGACAATATTAAAAACACCTATTAGAAAATATCACTCTTGGCCAAGATACTAGAATGGCTGGAAAAGTGTTGAAAAGAGAGGAATTAAATACGATAGTGTAATTACAGGTAAGCATTATGGGTACAAGCAATGGATATTTTCATTAACTTGATTGTTTAATGGCATTGAATTTTGGGATGCAAATACACATACTCCACCCTAAAAAAAAAAAAAGATTTTATAAATTGCTTTGTGACATTTTAAGAAGAATTAAAAAACCCAAACAACTTTGACAGAACTTAAATTACAGTTATAGAATCTCTATGTTTAAGCCAGGATACATTGGTAGCATTTATAATTAATTCAGGTTTTCATCCCTCAATCTGAGCAAAAAAACTCCATATAAAATGACTAATAAGATATACAGGTGAGACTGGAGAGCTGGACACCAATGAATAGGACAGATTACTGACAAAAGTGAAACCAGGTTACTGGGTAAACAGTCCCTAAGTGGGGAAAAAAAGAGTGAGCAACCAAATCAACAACCCATACTCACCAAGAGAGTATGGGACGTTTTACTTACAAGACAGGAGACTACATGTTATGTCTTAAGAAGACTCTGTCCCACACTGTATGGTCAGATCAATATTGAGCACACTGTGAAACTGTCCAAGAGCAATAAGGAAACAATCCCTGTACAGCCTGGAGCTCAAGACTGCATAGGTTAAAACATTCCTGCTTTTTGTATCCATGCTAATGCCACTGGAATCATGTGTCTAGTTCTAATAGCAAGAAGAGTAGGGGAGAAATTACAGAAGATTTAGAGAAAATAAATCACAAGGATAACTAAGATGTGGAAAATGTTCCTTACAATGGAGGACTTTCTACTGCTACCAAAAAAGAGATGAACTCTCTGCTTTACATGGGGGTGAAAATGTCATTATGTCTCTGAGATAACTGTATCTTTCAATCCAGTAAAGTCTAGTTGAATGATGGAACTTGCTTAGTTACAGCATCAACTACATTTAATTAGGTTTTACGTTCCTCTAATTCTCCAGCTCATCATCTCAAGAAAAAAACCTGCTTCTTAAGACCTCCTAGTGGCTGATGACTCACAAGCAAAAGAACTTTGTGGAGCAGAAACATAATATATGCAGATAGCTTTTTCAGTTATCTCAGAGAGCCCCTTTGGCTCATCTTACTAATTCAATGCATGTATTTCAGACAGTATGCTTTGAATTACAACTTTCTTTTCCGCTTCAGAATGAAAATATTCCTAATTATACAGTGAAAGTCCTGACATTTAGTGTCTCTAAATTGTTCACAGCTTTAAACTTCACCATCCTCTCACGAATTTGTCTCAAACTGCTACTTACCTATATTTTTTTATGTTTCTGTTTCAATTGTTGTAGCAATGCTCAGGTCATGACTTCAGGCAGAAAATATTCATGAGGATTTGCTGAATGCTAATAAGATGATCCCTTAGACAGTAAATTTCTTTAGCATAACAAATGTGGAAGGAGATGCAGATAATAAAGAATGGTATTGCAGCAGAACCATGCAAGTGTAGGTCTTTTGCAATGTTCTTTGAAGCATCAGGCATTCAAACTGTAAATGACACAAGCAAACAATAAGAAGTTCTTTTGAGCAGAAAACAGTGAACAGCACTATTAACAATGCTATTGTAATCCAGCATTATAGTTTTGAAGTTAACAAAAGAAAGAACCACAGAGATTAAACAATTAGCCAAAATTTGTAAAAGATAAGAAAAGATGAATGAAGCAAATATCACATTGATTTAAAGTTGTTCAGCTAAATCTACCTAATATCAAGGGTCTCAGTAAGAATTAGATTCCTTATTTAGCCTTCGGCTATGTCTGAGTAAAACCAGAGAGAAAGGTAAAAGGTTAACTCCATGCCTCAAAAACTCAATGGAAATTTGGTCATAATTTAATAAAGTCAAGTAAGATCTTTTAAAGCAAATTATTTAGCCAAGTAATCCTGAAACTATAACCACACAAAAGGGGTAATCCAAGTATTTGAATTCATGGTCAGTAAACAAAAAGCTCTAATTCCCAACTGCAGCCTCTCTTGATTAATATTCTTTAACAAAACCAGACACTGTTGTGACAGTTCCTCCGAATTCTTGCCATTTTGTCATCTCATTTGCTTCCTTCGGCATCCGTCATGCGTGGATGGGTCTGACAGACAGTCTGGTGATAAATCCACAAACTTAATATGTCATCAGGGAAGTGGCTGAGTCACCGTCTCTGGAGGCATTTAAAAGATATATAGATGTGGCACTTGGGGACATGGTCTAGGGGTGGACTGGGCAGTATTAGGTTTACAGTTTCACTCAATGATCTTAAAGGTCTTTTCCAACCTAAATGATTCTATCATCTTAAAAAAGTGGTACTTATCTACTTCAATGTAAAGTTAAGTAGATGACAATGTTCTTATTGAATAGTACTTTTTAAATTTGCCTACCATAGATAAGAGGATGTAGGCTTATGTAAATTTTTGTTGCTTTATTGGTAAAATCAAGTTACTATAGAAAATGTATCAGTATCCATTCTTACTTAAAATATGTCTGTTTGCTATCATCTTGTAAACAGAAATATATCATTTGCATGTGTCTCAAGCTGTGAATGCATCTAATTTCTTCCTACCACTGCAGTATATCACAGACAACTTCTAAGTTCATAAAGACCTACAAATTAATGCCAATCCTTCATGTCAGTTGCAATTTTAGGTTAACTATGAGTTTATTTTCTATACAGATACTAAAACACTGTTTAGAAACAGTCTCTTTGAGGAGAAATGTACTTTCACTTTCCATAGGGTGACAGCTATTGATCTCAGAATATTGGTTTTTGTTACCCCTCCTCACCTAAAGCCATGTGTGCGGCTGGCCTTGAAGCCTGTTCGTCCAGGCTATGTCCCATGGACTGATTTCCTGGCCTGGCCTCATCCTCACCCCGCCAAAACCTCGAGCCTGTTTCTGACACTGGCTGCCTTCCCCAGACCCGATCCTTGCCCTCTCCTGTGGGCTGATGGCCCAGCCAGGCTGTCCTGGATGCCCCCCGGCCCGCCCTGCTCCCCAAGTGGAGCAGTAGGCCAGGCTCCGGCTGGCCATGGCCTGCCCTGCCCTGCCAGCCCAGGAAGCCCCTGCAGCTCCCAGTTCCCTGGGATGCCAGGGAGCAGCCAGCACACATGTGCCTGGGAATGGCAAAACTATCTTCCCTTAAAACCCTCCCTGTGAATCAGATCTGTGGTGGAAATAAAAGCTAAAATCAAAGTCTGGGGTTTGTTTGTTTGGCTTAGTATATTCATAGTTTTTTTGTGTGACATTATGCAGCTGCATATTGTCATCCTCACTTTTTCTTCATGTTCTTAGCTGTTTGTATGGAGCCATGTAAAGGAAGACACTCATTCATGGCATATTCAGTCACTGGGAAATCTTATAGCATTAGAAAAAGTCTTGGAAACTCGGTATTAATAACTCTTATCTGGAAACCTGGGGAAAAGTGCCATATTATTTTGCTCTAAATTAAGGTGCTGCTCTAGAATTATTTATTTTAACCATTCTATGAGATATATGGTTTTAAAAAAAAACAAAAACAGAAGGAAGTTGAATATTTTGCATTTTAAAATCTTGTTATGATTTGGTGATATTTAATGCTTCCCATGTGGAAGCAGAGAGAGTTTTTCAAATATTGGTTGGCTGCACAGTGAACACAAGTCCCTCAGTCTGGGGAAGACAATTTACTCTACAGTCTGAAATATCTGATATCTCTGAAAATTAAATATTTTCTCTGCATATACTCTCTTCTAGAATTAGGTCAAATTCCAATATAATTTTCAAAGTATAAGTCGGAGTGACTTTGTTGATTTCAGTCTGGAGGCCTGGAAAGTTCTAGCATTTATATATTTTCATGTTTTCTCCTGTCATCAACATGGCAGTCTTCCCAACTTTTGTATGGATGACAAAATTATATCCCCAGTTACTTCCCCCAAAATGATATTGATCAGCTTAATAGATTTTGGCACTATGCCCAGAATTTCCTTTAATAAATAATTTTCCTACTCTCTAAAGATATTTTTGTCTTGAATTTACAGTTTTTATAACAAGCCTCTTTGATTAAAAGCTCTATTAAATATGGTTAAGAATGAATGGAACCAAATCCAAGCAATTCATCATTTTCAATTCCAAAAGCCAATATTGGTAAGTATAGAATAGCTCTGACTGTCCCTTACTGAGATATGGGTAATTTTTCAAAGCATAATGCCTGTCCAACCTGGAAAACAGCCACAGGGTATGTTACAAAAATTCCATTCCTCGGCATTTTTGCAGCTATCATGCTTTATGAGCCTGCAGAGGTTGTTGACTGTTCTCTGTAGAGTTTACTTCTTGCAGACTATAAATGGCGAGTTCACCATGTCTCTCTCTAAATGACCTTGTTATACTTGCATTCTTTTCACTAATACAGACTCGGTGTTCTTTTTGCAGGTAGGTATTTCTGAACTCAAACACCAAATGGAACCACAACTTTTAGGAACAAGTATTTGCATACTCAGGTGTGTGGACTGCAAACTCAGAGAAGGCAAATCGCTGTTCACTCATCCTCTCTGTCTTGTGTAGTGTACCTGAGCCACATTCACCTGTTCCATTCTGTGCCTGTGGGTATTCTCTGGTGTCAGGATTCAAAACTGAAGGATTTCTAAGAGATGGACAGACTGACAGACAGATAATTATGTCTATGGTGGGTTGACCCCAGCTGACCATAAGCCCCCACCCACTTGCTCACTTCTCACAGAGGACTGGGGGAGACAATCAAAAAAGACAGAAGTGAGATTAAAAACTCCAAAGGTTGAGATAAGGACAATGTAATAAGTGAAGGAAATGGGAAAAAAACATGAAACACAAAAAATACTAAAACAGAAAACTACCCAAGTGATACAAAAGCAATCACTCACCACCAGCACACCAATGCCCAGACAGTCACCAAGAAACAGTTATTTTGGAAAAACTACACTCTATTTTGCCGCTTAGCATGACACTATATGGTCTAGAACAACCCTTTGGTCAGCTGGGGTCAGCTGTCCTGGGGCTGTGTCCCTTCCTAACCTATTGTTCACCCTCAGCCTGCTCCATTGGGATCACAAAGTGAGAAACAGAGAAGGCTTTGGGACTGTATGAAAAATTTTCAGCAACAGCTAAAACACTGTTTTAGTCAACCATTTAAAATACAGCACCAAATAGGCTGCTGTGAAAAAAATTATCTCCTTCCCAGAAAAATCCAGAATAATGCTTTTCAAGAAATGAGCATGCATAGTCTTTCCTGAACAACCCCAAGCACAGAATTTGTTTCAGTCCACTGTCTACTGTGTATAGCTTGTTTGGCTTAATATACTGATGGTATTTCCTTGACCAAAACCAGATGTGTTTTGGTGGTATTCTGCTTAAGCACAGTCTTGATATTTCTGTTTGTGAGAGTATTCAGTCAGAAAAATAAAAGAAGAATCTATAATATTAGAAAATAGAAACAAAACAGACATAGAGGTCATCAAAATACTTTTCTGAAAAATATGCTGTGCTACCCTCTGCCCTGTCCAATCTGTCTTTTCACTGAAGAACTATAGCACAGTAAGAATCACGCTCATTTCTAGACACAGCTTGGCTAAGAGCGGATCCTTCTTCCTAGAAAGTAGAGGAGCAGGATATCTTCCATTCTTGTAAATAAAACAAAGCCAGAAATGGGTCATTGGCCCAGAATTCTAGTGACTTGGGCTACATTCCCACTGACTAGCATCTAACCAACATTCGCCTCTGGCTTCTACAAGGAGCTCAGTTTTCAGTTCTCAGAGGCCATGCTGCCACACCTGAGAGAGGTGTTTTTGTAGGATGAGACAAAATGTATCTCTTCTTGCCTCTCTGAGGTAGGAACATCTGAGTGTACAAAGCTTGCCGGACAGTGCTGAAGGATAGTGAAAGGCAAAAGAAGTAAACCTAAAGCAGTGTTGTTCACACAAAGCATTGAAAATGGACTCTGGCACATTCTTTTCCCTGGACTGTTTCTAGGCATTGTCTCAGAGAGTGCTGGTTGTCAAAAACCAGAATTATTTCAGGAGCTAAGCAGTGGGAAGGATAAATGATAACTTACTCAATCTCATGTCTTAACCCAGATCAGTTTTGCACCAGAGGCAAAGCCACGGGGTCTGAAGAAGACCTTTTCCACCCCAATACTCAAATGTGGGTTTCTATTGCCATCTAAGGTACAGCTTTCCCAGACCACTGCAGCTGCATGGCTAACGAACCACTGGCAAGCACCTGTTTTGTTGCTAGTGATGAAGAGTTATATTCCTATTACCAACTGGCAGCTCTTATTTTAGGAACATACCTGAAAGTAATTATGGTTTTCAGAGAAAGTAGCTTTCCCCCTGTAGCATAACTCAGAGGCATGTAGTTCATGCTCAGACAAAAGCCAAGAGGCTTGTTCACCAAGAGGAGTACTGTGTCGTGGATTTGGGAAACCACATGAACATCACTGAAAAGCACTGCCAAGTTGCAGCACAGGATTGTCAGAACACCCGGCATTCATATTCTTTGATTTTGTCAGTGATGAGGCAGTCACGGGGCTGCTTTTGACTACCTTTGTTTTGTGACTTTCTCTCTTCTTTCCCAGCTGCTAGCAAAACTCTATACATATCAATATGGCTGCAAAGAAATTCAAATATGCTTTCAGCATTTGGTGCTTTTGAGAGGCTGAAGGAAAAATGGCACTTGACTCAGAAACACAAAATTCAAATATTACAAATGTTTCACAGAACTGCAAGTTCACACCAAGATACCATGCCTCCAAAACTAAAGAGAAGTATTTGGCATGCTGAAGTTCTCTGTTGAAGGAATTTTCAACCAGTTCACATAAGGGGCCTCTCCTGAGCAATATGGAGCTAGGGTCAAGGAAAATTAAGATGCTGTGCAAGATAACATCCAGGCCATGTGGTGGTTATAATGAGCAATCGATTGCTAATGCTTGTACTGTTTATGGATTGTGAAATGCCTTGGGACATGTTTTAATGATATGCTACCGGGTACTGAAATGCCTGTTGTGCTTATTTTTTAGACTCCTGGTGTGAAAAGACTGCCAATCTGCAAGGGTTATGGCATGCTAAACTGATTTTATAGATTGCGTTGGTAAAGGTCAATTCATTTAGTAAATAAAATATCATTTAATTTTATCTTCAAGCGTGCTTATTAGGGGCATAGTGTGCCATTTAATTGGTTCACATAAATTGTGTGAGCTTTTGTGTGTCTCTGCACATTTTAATAAAAACTTTTTGCAGATCAGTTTTCCTCTTTCTTGCATTTAAAGCACTGAGAACATGTGCTTGAACATGGTAACTTAGGAAAATCTTGATGACAAGTAAATGCACTTCAATCACTAAACAAGGTTCAACTTGTAATTCAAAAATGAATGTGAAGGCATCTTTGGTAGAAAGAGAGAAGGATTTCCTGGTAGTTCAGTACTGAATTCAGTAGAATGGGAAATTGTGGGTTTTGCCAGGTGTGTTTGGCTTAATTATTTTGCATCTCTTTCCCAACACTGTATTTCCAGCATCGCTCATCCCAAGGTGGTCACTCCCCATGATAAAAGAAAATTGAAAAAACACAGTCCAAGAACTAAATTCAATGCTACTTCATAAATGTAACCACAGCCCTAATGCAACATAGGCCAGTTGGGAATTGTTGCTGAAGATCAGATGCTGGCAGCACTGTCAATCACATCTTCAAATTGCACAAATAGGAGGCTTTGTTGGACTGCTGGCTAGTGTCTTTTGTCTTTCATGATTGTTCATTTGGCACTGTTACCCAAACCTATGAAAGCCCAGCTTAGTGAGATTGCATTATGAAGACTAATTGTTTTGTTACTGAAGCCAAAATTATGGTGCTTGGCCTATTCTCTTCATCTGTTCACCAAAGTTAAAGTATCCCTCTCTGAGCAGTTATCTGCATAGGAACACAACCATAGCTTTCTGTAACAGGTGTTAACTGGCCATTAGAAATCAGCAGGTCCTTGCTGGTACTCTGTAGGAAAAAATGGGGCTTTAATGCTGAATAAGGTTTTCTAAAATGGCATCCATCTTCCAGTAAGAAGAGGGACAGAGTGGTCAGAAGACACAGAACCAAGAAGCTGTAGGGATAATAAGGGTTGGGGTTGTCTGTACTTTAGGCAGTCAATTTCATCTCCTTGACAGTCTTATTGCAAGCTGAACATGTACAGAAGTGAAAGTAAGAGACTGGCACATACTTGAGACTGGAGGAAGAAGCCTCAGTACAGAGGCTGAAACATCATTGCTACATTATTGTCATATTTTAAGTCAAAACCAGGCTGTTCCTGTGAGAATTGACTTTGAGGAGGAAAATCACCTCATACAATTTTACAGATAAATTCTCTAGAGGAGTAACTATAGTGGCTCAGAGGTCTTTGGCCTCCTTAGCTTGAATGGGTGACGAGATGCATGCAGTGAAAAATTATTGGTTTTAACAGAAGAACGCTAACCCCTTTGATATGCAAATACTCGTTGCTCTCTTTGTGTTAAAGAATTTGAATTAGCTTCTGATTTGGTGAATGTTACTTTATCCACAGTTCTGTGAAATACAGTTGAAATCGATTCACTTTACTTAAAAGAAGGGCAACTCTCCATCCTGTACCCAGTCTAATGTCAGGAGCCAACTCTGTACAGGAAGAGCCGCAGACCCCGAATTTGCATTTGTGAGATTAACTTGTTGGTTTGGAACCAAGAAAAGCTAAAATTTCAGTTGGGTTGCACCACTACAAAACTACTGCGAGGAAAAGCAGAATCAGAATGGGCATTGCTCTGTCTCACACTGTTGAGAGTACCCTATGAGCTGACCCTCAGTTGCACTGCCTCTGTATTTAGCATTGCAACTGTTTAATATCCCACAGACAGAAAGGGGATGACTAATTCAAAAACCTTCTTTTATTAATGACCTCAGTATTTAATCAGCAGATGTTTACTTCATCCACCTTTCAGCTATTTAAAGATATTCCTCTTGCAGATCTTTGAAGCTCCTTGTTTACTCCTCATTGTGCGTAACAAGTTTAGACATACTATGCTAATTTAGTTTTTTTCAAGTCTGTGGCATGAGAACAGATCTGAAAGCTAGTTTTCATTGTACTTTTATATTCTCACAGCTGAGGGATAATCAGCCAGATTCTTCCAGAAGCTCTGGAGCTTGTAGTACTGTCAGCAGAAACAAGACGAGCACGGTTGCGTCCCAGAGCATTCCGAGTCTGCAAATGGGCTACATCACGACAGTCTGTAAAGAGGTGCTGCAGGAGGCAGAATGACAATCTCTCCACTGCACCCTCCTGATGTGAATTGCCTTGTTAGAGGCTTGAAACATAGCCATGATACCACCAAACAGCACTGCACATATACCAAGACTTCTTAATAAAGCTTACGTTAAACTGTCCCTGGGGGCAAGAGAGCCTTCAGCTGATGGTTTAACTGCATTTATTTGGTGAGGAGTAATGAATTATTGCTGCTATGAAGCATGAATATTTTATGGGTGGTGATACTTGTTAAAAACAAGTGTTTGGAAGATTAGGGGTAGCAAGGAGAGAGTTAATGCCAGGCTCTACAGTGTTGAAACACAAATCAGGTATTTCTTGACGTAAATAGATAGAACAACCCTAACTTTCCCCAGTGGAATGAATCTTATTGACAGTATGACTCTTCTGGGGTATTCATTATGCTCTGGGAAGAAAATATAACTGTTTTGTTTTTTAAAATCTGGTTATCTGAAAGCCAGGTATTTTGCTTGGTGTAACAAATTACCCATTATGCAGATGACAGACAGATTTTAATAATGCTGACATCTGAAGTATGTTAATTAGACATATATCAGCAGTACTCTTATATCGGAATGACAACATTTGTTTAATTCTACCTTGCATGGCAGTGGAATATGCTTCAACAGAGAAATATTTTTAAATTTTAGAAGAATGCATTCAAGCATTAACCTTCAGGGTATTAGTCATTATCTGTGATTAATGACCAACTTGTAATAAACAGCTCGAAGTAAAGATAAAATTAATGTTGCAGCCAAACATCAGCAGATAAAATTTGTCTGAGCAGCTGTGTTTCTAAATCAACTGTCACCTAAAATGCCACATAATCCATGTGATATTATGAAGTAGATGTTTTGCTCAAAAGAGGATCAAGTGATAAGTGTGCTCTGTTGTTTAACTGAAACTGGCCTACTGAGGATTTCGTTTTTATGCTGACCTGTAGCTGGTCTGCTGGTTAACCTACACTGAAGTGTTTTCTTTTCTCTGTAGATGACAATTCAGACACTGGGCATTCCTCAAAGACAAAAAGGAACTCAAGATGCAAAGTCCTCATTGCTTATATGACAGTTTAAGTGGGATAAGCATGTTGATACAGAATACTGCCATGGGCCTTTCCCCTAAGTAAACAGGGAGAAGGAAAATAAATTTCACATGATTTCACTGTTATAGTTTCCCCAAGAATCAGACTAGGGAGAGAGTAGCTGATGCAACTGAAGAACATGCATGATTTCTAAAACTCTGCATTTGCCACTTTTTCACTTTCCTCCTTCTCTAAACTTCAGCTAACATATTTGAGTTCATTTTTGTTGGAAACAAAGTTTTTTTAGGTACAAAAGGAAATACTTTGGGGGATATGACTGATACTAAGATTTTGGAAAACCATCTTCAAAATCTAAGAAATGTAAGTTTGTTTCCAGAGCTCCTAATTTATACAAATGCCACCATCAAGTAATAAACATAATAAAACACATGCGGACTCACGTGATGGGAAACTTACCAAGCTGAGCTCCTGCCTAGAAATGAATTCCAGCAGCACCTTGTTACAAGCTACTGCTCAAACCACACAGAGGTTCTGTGAGCTGCTGATAGTGAAGAGAATGAGGAACAGTGTTGCATCAAGCAAGTCTGACATTCAGAATAAGTCATTTTTTGCTCTCCAGTTTGAACCTTCTTGGAGGCATTTGGGTTAGAGTTTCAGCACAGAGATAGCAAATGTTTTCCTCATATAAAATGGTCCATACCAGTAACATCATTGCATGGACTGCAAATTAAATAAGGCACGTAGTCAGCAAAGCCTACGTTGTAGTATGACACAGTGTGTGAAAGATATTGCTGTGGCTGTGTCACCTGAAACAGGAATGTCTATACCAGTGAAGGGCTTCCTCACGGCTAGTTAAACCCCGTATGCTACTGTTGCACAAAGTTAATTTGTATGGCTTGAATTTTCAATCAATAATTTTTCCATTAACTTTGCAGTAATGAAAGGTACTGGAGTGAAACTATTGATATATTTGATAGCTAATTCCAAAATAATAGTTTTGGAAAGGATTTTGTCTGACATTATTTATCATCTATGAGGAAGGTTTAAGTTTTCAGTATTTTAAGTTGCCTAGAGAAGCAAAAGAAGCCCCATTACCTTTAGTGCACTGAGTCTTTCTTCACTGTGATTTTCATCTGCCTGGATGTTCTCCTCATCTTTTATGATTTTTCTGTACTGATAAAGGTGTCAATTTTTATTATTTCACCAGAGTGAAAACATCTATTTTCAACAAGTAATCAGAGTAAAACCGTAAGTATGCCATCTCTCAGATTCCTGAAAAGGGATCAGATTAATGTCTCTTAGAAGAGATCTAAGATCTGATCCTAAATTCCGTGACCAAATCTTCCACTGACTTCTGAGAAATTTTGAGGACTATAAGAAAAACGGATGAACAGCCCTAAAAAGACAGATTATCTCCACATTGCCAGGGTTCCTTGGGGGGTACTCATGAACGACTTTTCTTTCTGGCTAATTTTGTCCCACCAAACAGAAAAAGTTTCACTTATCTAAGACATATATGTTTTTCATCCCATATAGAAGCAGCCTGTAAAACACAAACCAACAAATCTTGACTCCTTCCCATGCTCAGATACAAATGACAAGCTAGACTCATGTTTGGTTTCTCTTCCACAGGACAAAGGATAAACTTTCCACTGATCCAAACATATGCCTCTGTTTACTCCAACCTGCACAATGTGGTCCCCTCCATCTGTTTTCCTCTTCTCATGAGTATATAAAATGAGGGAATCACCCTCAGCAAGATAAAGCCCATCTTAAAGAAATTGCTGATAAAAAGACACTACCAATGGTGGCTGTCCCTACAGCTTTTCCCTGCTTCAAGAACTGAGAGAGTCTTTTTAATTCCTACCCAAAGATCACAGCAGAACTGTTAGCTAGTTCCTGAAGGTTAAAAATTCAAGACCTTTCCAGACTTGGTAAAAATCAAGTCATATGTCAGAATTAAGGAGAAGAATGAATCCAACTGCAGAGATGTACCTCTAATTTTAAAACTGCACCAATTGTAAACGTCTTTTACCAAAATCAATTTCTGTAATGTGAAAGAAAAAGAACAGTTGTTGAATTAATAACCTTTTTTCCCTGGATTTTATCTGAATCTGAATTTCCACTTAATGTATGCTATTATAAATGGCCAGTCCCACATCTCAGGACAAAAATACATAATACATAGAGCCAAAAAGTAATGGGGGGTAATGGAAAGCCACTTATTTCGTCTAAGATCAAGATCAGTTTTACCACACTATAGAATTCAAAATGAACCTGATGTGCTGAGTCTCCCATGAATTCCCTGCTTCAGCAGAGAACAGCCTTTACCAGGAACAAAAATTATTTCTATACTTCAGTAAGCTTCTCAACATGCCTGGCTTTTTCCTGTGAGCTGAGAAGTTAGGGTAAATTGAGTGCTTATGCTATTAACAAAAGAAATGCAACATCTTCTCCATACATAGACCTCAATCCTGTGTTTTTAAAATGTATTAGCCCTCTGCCTTCTTTTGAGAATTCAGAACTTGAAATTACTTCTGCTAATCAAAGTTCCCAGCAGTTTTAAATCCCAAAACCAAGGACTTTCTAAGTACACAAATACCACACTCATGGGGTAAACAACAGCAGAAACTAGGTAAAAAGAAAGATAGTCACGAGCAAAAGAGAGCATGTAATGTAACCTCTGCATGCATCTTCTTCAAGAAGGCATAAAAATCTTAGAAAAGAAAGTGAATGCACTGGAAATTGTTGAAAAAGAAGGTGCTTTCCACAAACGAGAGAACAAATCTCTGAAATCTGTTGCTGTGGTCATGGTGCATTGCAGAAATTCGTGCACAAGTTACCCATTTCTCTAAGCTGCAGTGGGTTTCCCAGCCAGCAAATGGTTTCTTCATAAAGAATGGCAGGAGAAGGAACAGGGCAGGGGGAAATGGCAGTAGTTAGGAATATGAGGCACTTATTCATGGCTTAAAATAAAGACAATAGATACACAACACAACACACAACAGAGTGTTCTGGGCTCTGACTCATTGCCTTTTTTCAAATTTCAGGAAAAGATGTCTAAAATAACATCCAAAAGCACCTTATTGAGACACTGGAGGAAGCCTACCCCTCTCTACCTGCAAGCTGATATAAAAATCCTTGTTATCTGTTCTGCACAGACCACTTTGTTAGTCATTTAAGAGTAGTGTTCCTAAGGTCCATTGCACGTTCTTTTAAATATGAGGTCCTAGATAACAAAAAATGCTTCAAGGAGCCACTGAAGTATGCAGTCTGACCTGCCCTTCACCTGCTTCAAGGGCAAAACAGAAAAGTATGTACACATGGTAGTCAGACACACATCTTGATGTTTTTTCTCTCCCCATCCCTGCCTTGAATACCAGTACATAAACATCAAGTGTCTGTGTCTAATGTAACTGTATTATACACAGAGAAAGAGTCTCAGAAACAGCATCCACACAACTCTATTCCTTTATGTCCTACCTGGGACTTGAACACACTGGCATGTGTACATACACGCATGCATGCACAGAGCAAGTAACTATGTCAATGCTAGCTGGTTCCCATCTACAACTTGCTGTTTGTCCATGCAGTTGCTCTATGAGCTGAAACTTTAGACCAATGTGCCATCTAGTGACAATGGAGATGATCCTGAAAACCAAACACAGATTCTACCATTTTATCTGAAATAGAAATCACTGTTTTCTGCCACAGGACCCCACTTCTCCTTGGAAGAGATTTGTGTTTTCAGGTTTTCACTTGATGCTGCAGGAGAATCTGTGGACTCTGCAGTCATGAATTTCCATACAAACCTGTTTGTTTTGAAACAATGCTTAGCCTGCAAGAGACAACTCTGTAACTCCTATTTCCAGAACTTCAGGTTCTGTAAAATACCCACATTCTTAGAAAATCCTGCTTTATAGTCATCCAAGAATCTCACAGATACTCACAAAGGTATGCCAGATGTGCAGCTGTTAAAGTTGTGTGCTTGCAGCCCAGAAAGCCTACCATATCATGGGCTGCATCCAAAGCAGTGTGACCAGCAGGCTGAGAAAGAGGATTCTGCTACTCTGCTCTGGTGAGACTGCACCTGGAGTGCTACATCCAGCTCTGGGGTTTTCAGCACAGGAAGGACATGGAACTGTTGGAGCAAGTCCAGAGGAGGACCACCAAGATAATTAGAGGGATGGAGGGAGCACCTCTTATAAGAGGAAAGGCTGAGAGAATTGGTGTTTTTCAGCCTGGAGAAAAGAAGGCTCCAGGGAGACCTTACAGCAGCCTTCCAGTACCTAAAGGGGTACTAAAAGAGAGTAGGAAAGAGACTTTTGCATTGGCATTTAGTGACAGGACAAGGGGAGAATGGTCTTAAGATGAAGGAAGGTAAATTTAGATTAGGTATTAGGAAGAAATTCTTCACCGTGAGAGAGGTGACACACTGGAACAGGTTGCCCAAAGAAGCTGTGGGTGCCCCATCCCTGGAAGTGTTCAACGCCAGGTTGGACAGGCTTTGAGCAACGTAGTTTAGTAGATACTGTCCCTGGTGTCCCATGGTAGGAGTGTTGGAACTAGATGGTCTTTGAGGTCCCTTCCAACCTTAGCCATTCTATATGATTCTGTGATTTTATGATTTTATATTAGAGTCCTTTCCTTTTCTTCTCCTTTTCCTGTCTGCAGTTAGAACAGCTTGATTAGTTTATAATGGCGTTCATTTATATTTGAAAATGTCCAATTCCCAGGAAATTGGTGCAGGGACAGCAGATGATGAAAGGGAGATTAACATTTTATTCTGAAAAATGCCTTTAATTTAAATATTAGCAAGAGATGATCATTCAGCAGAGCGATACCGTCATCTGCACTGCAACCATATCTGAAGGACAGTGAAAAGGTACCAGGAAGCTGACAGAAGTCCATCAGTTTAATTTAGCTTTTTTTTTTTTT
>VZRQ01000493.1:40255-117243 GCA_013397975.1 Machaerirhynchus nigripectus
TACATGGGGTTTTGTTTTAAATAAAACATTTATCAACAGAGTTATATATGGGTTCTATATATTTTAAACATACACACGTCGACATACGTAGGTATATACATGTGTGTGACATGTGTGCCTGTGTGTGTGTTTAAAAACAGACACCTGTCAAATTAATGTCCAAATAAAGATGAATAACTGACATGAATTCTTGAGGGGAGGTTTTTAATGGTGAATGCAAGAGAGAGAGGCAGAACATAGCAGTACCAGGTATGTATCAGTACAAGAGAGCTCAGGTGGGTCAGAACCGGGATGATACCACACTGAACAGTCTACCAACAGAGGAATTGACTAAAATTCACTTAAGCATGGCTAAAGGTCCAGAAAAGAAATCAACTGTTCTCAGTCATAAGAAGCTAATCACTATTCAAACTTCTTTTAATTGAAGTTGCTCACTCAGCTGCTACTAAAGCAGAACAAGATCAGAAGAGCTGATCCAAGCTGGAAAGTACCTGAGAAGCTAAAAAAGAAACAAACAATTAGCAAGAGAAACAATTAACAGAGAAACAATTACCAGTCTGCTCTGGTAATAGAAGTGGCCACTATCACAGCAATGCAGTTGTCATTCTAGATGCTGTTTTGCCTAAAGAATGAACTCATTCATCTCAGTTAATGTCAAAGTCAGGATCTAGAGCCAAGATGTATAAAGAAGTGACCATAATGATTGTTTCTCCTGCCACAAATGTTTTGAAGTGACCAGTGACTTTGGTTATCTCTAATTTTGGCATCCAAAGATTCAACTTTGCAGGATGTGCTTGGCCTTTTTATTTTTGAAAATTTCACCATAGATCTACACAGCACTTTTTTTTTTTTCTCACAGAGGGCAATGTACTGATAAGCTCCATTTAATATGCCAGTTTTTTGCCACAACCCAAATTTTGAATACACTAAACAATCATACCTTTTTAAACACATTATCCTTTCGGTCATGCGTCCAGTACGACCAGCAAGAGAATTTGTAAATCCACAAGTAATTCTAAAACACTAATAAATTGTAGCTTTTAAAAATGAATTTGATGAACTGATGCATATCTAAGACAAACTTCATGGGCCAGACTAGCTGAGTTTGTCTGCTGTCTTTTGCTCTCATTTCTCAGTTGATACCATCGAACTTAAAAAACCCCAAGGTGCAGAGCACTGTTTGGCATGACAAGTGATGCCAGTTCCAAGCCTGAAGTTAAAAAAGCAGTAGATCAGAAGCAAAACTGCTCTCTCACAAGCTTTCATGAGTATAACATCCATAAAAGAAGAATGATTGTTTCATCTTCTGAGCTGAAGTTTCTAGATGGAGGATGTTTAGCAGTGAAGATACAGAAAGATATTTATAGTCTACAGAGGCCCAGTTTTCCCTTCCAAGGATGACTTGGAGCACTAAAAGGGCACTGTATTGACTCATATTTCAGTCACAGAATGCAGAGCTTTACAGACAGGCCCACAGAAATTCACTTATTCCAGAGCCACGGGCAGAAAAATAGGCAAAAATGGTCATGATAGCACACCCTTTAACAAATATGTGGTATACCATGAATTCTTGCAGGGCGGTGAAAGCCCAGGTCAGCATGAAATCCCCTCTCCCTGCTCTGGGACAGTCTAGAGCAGCCAGCCAGAGCTCATGGTCTCAGCCAGGTCTTGTGCTGGGACTTAGACACAATGATGGACCAATCCCCTCCTCTTGCCTGCTTCACTTCCTCTCAAGGTGTAATAGGATGGGACTGAGTGATAATGGCAAGTTATTAAACCTGACATGAGCAGCATGCTGGTGGAAATAACCTCATCATAATTGGTATCTCTCCTGGAAAGGAATTAGACCTGTGAAAATGGACAGCTGCTGGGGAATTTCAGACACCACTGCAGCAAAGGGCAGATATAACAGTGAAAGAGCTGTACAACCTGCCATGCATCTTTATGCAAACAGACAATAGAGGTGGTCAGATTTGCATCTATTATTTCTGTTTCCCTTTGGGAAACACCTTTTTCAATAGCATAGGTTCAGGTAGTAAAACTATGTTGATATAATTGTAATATTTGCATTCCCAGTAAAGCTGTGGCTCAATTGGTAGTTCTTCAGTTTACAGTGCTCCACAAGCTGAAGTAATGCACTCCAAGAAACATCCCAAGACACCAAAGGCATCCTGGATCAGACTATAGGAGGTTAGTTGGATCCCACTCAGGTTGTCTCCCATGATTTCTCTTACCCAAACCTTTGAAATTACCAGTGTTGTACAGAAGGATGAGCAGAGACCCCACTGAGTTCAGCTGGAGTCCAACGAAACAGTTTGGAGTTATTTGCATGTCTGATGGACTTTGGGTAGCTCCCTAACAGCAGGAAAAGATAATAATAATGGCTAGAGACTGAGCCAGGGCAAGTGCATTAGTAAGGATGAGGAAATACCACACACGGAGGACCCTAGATCCACTAAATCACCCAGGATTTGAGAATCCCTGAAGGAGACAACACTGCAGTTTTAGTGCATGTTGCTACATGAACAGCAGCTTCAATGGCTTTTAAATCCAAGACCTTTTTTTAAAATTTTTGATGTCTATTTGAGTCAAGCAAGGCAATTTTGCAGTTTTAAAAAGCCCAGAACTATCCAGCTACCAATTACAAAACCAGGCTGAGTCACTCACTGTATCAGGTTTGATATTTTTAAATAATTCTGCATGGATGTATATAGGACAAAGCACAGTTCAGCCATCTGCCACACAGCTGGATGGCTTGTGTCACATGCTGGCTGATTTGAAGGCTGACAGGTGTAGCTTTCGTGAAAGAAAAAAAGGAGCAAAAAGGAGAGACTGGGAGAAGAGAAGAAGCATTAGTGTGGGGGCGTAAAATCTCCACAGTCTTTCCTAGTGTATGTTTGCTTTTCTATTTTCCTGAGCAATGTGCAATTTCAGCATCTCCCAGGTGCTCACTCAGCAGCAGAGCTAGTGCATCTAATGTGTGCAAAGCTGGTGTGTTGGCTTTTTTGGAGCTCTTTGGTGAGAAACAAGAGCCTCTACTGGTGAGATGCACATAGTGGACAGGACAGAGACCTGCCAGCAACCACCACAGTCTGCTGACTCCCTCATCTTAGTTACAATGAGTGTTTAAGTTCTGGGTATGTTTGTGTTGCAAGATAAGTGTAGAAACCCTTCCATCAATGTACATGTATTAATGGATCTTGTCTATCTGTGTGTTCTTTCCCAAGACAACAGCACCTTATTTTGCCACCTGCTGATGTGTGGAGGATGAGCAGAAGAGCTGGAATTAGGACAGAAAACTTTTTAGAAGAAATAGCTGCTGAACACTGGTAATAAATGGCATAGAAACAGAAAACCTGAGCATCTGCACATCTTTTCTAAGGCTTCCCCTCTTGCTGGGCTGGGAATGATGGAGAAGCAAGAGAAGCAAAGTATCTGTGCCAGGAATCCCGATGACCATTGTCTCAGAGTCCATCTATGGTAAATCACCAGGATTACCTTACAAATGTTTAGAAAAGCCTCAGTATGGCTTTTTCAGGGATGTGGGCTGACACAGGTAACATTTTGACTTGACAGAGTATAGTGCAGTATATATCTCATTCTGGAATAATTGAGTTGATTTTCAGCAGTTCTAATTACCTGTATGCCTGGTAATGGAGTGAGTGTCAGTGAAGGGTAAACAGCTAAATGCAGCAGTGTGAACCCTTGGTTTAAGTACTGGAAGGTAAATCAATACAATACAAATCTTCCTAATCACTTTGCACTTCAGCTTTGAGCTGCAGCATAGTCTGCAGAGATGCACAGAAGCTAAAGGGAAACAAAAAAATTAAGTAAGGAAACTGAAAAATTGCAAGTTCTTTGGATCTTTAATATCTGAAATGATTATTTCATATCATATCTGAAATAATCATTTTAGAAATGATTTCACATGTTTTCTCTTAACCACACATGCCATATTTCAAATGTCTATGGAATAAAAATCTAAAGCTTTAAATCACTAAAGTATGTTCAAAAGAAATGTGAACACATTTATTCTCCAGATGTCAGTCACGTGTGAAATGAGTTTGATATGTTGAATTTCTTTTCACAGCTAGCAGAAGTCTTAGTTCCTTCCTTAGCACCAAAAATACATATGTATGTATGGTTTGCAATCCTATCTCACATTCAAAATTATCATCAAAGCTCATTGGCAAAGGTGCAGGGAATTGCTTACAAGAAGTTGCTCGCAAAGTCTTACCCAGCTGTTGCCAGTGTTTCATGATGTAGTCTTCCTATTACTGCAAAAAAAGTTCATAAAGATAAAGCAGCTATATACAGCTTTAAAAAGAAACAGGATGAAAGATGAGAGAGGTTCCCCATTCCTCAGGAGATCAATCTTTATTTTCACAGTCTGAAGAAACTGGCAGAAATTCAGTGTATATGGGAAGTAGGATCAAATACAAACCAAAGTAAATTAACATTTTTGTTAGTTCACTTTGCATGCCCAAAATTTGCAGCCAGACACCAGTTATTTTTTAAGTCAGCCATTTACACAGCCTCCCTCAGCATTAATTACCCGTGTCGGAACTGCTGTGTTTGGTTGCGCAGTTGAGACAGGAGAGCTGAAATTTAGCAGGAGCTATTGCATATTGCACCATGAATCAGGAGGTGGTTTTAATGTCACTTGAGAAAAGCCATGCTGTAGTTTGAACTTTCGTTTGATATTATTAACTGTACTCCGTGTCTAATGCTAAAATACTAAGGGCTGTGTCTCATGGCCTCAAGCTTAACTCCCTAATGACCAAGAGGCACGTTAGACTCTGTGCCATTCCTCAGATGTGCATGGGAAATGTACATGCTACAAAGGCAGATTTAATCCTTCACTTATGTGATGGAAAATGTCTAAGGAGCTATAATGAAAAAACCCTACAGCCTTCTTACAAACCAATTTAATCACATTCTTTCTTCTAAGTTCAGGAAAATGTTCTGAGATAGATGAGACAACAAAAAAGATACCCTGCAGGTGATGACAGCACAGCACTCAAAGCCAGATATTGAACTTCCTTGTGTCACACTGTTCTGAAGTGTAAATGTGAACAGCAGAAATCAAAGGCCACTGCTATCAAGATTACAACATTAAGTATCAAATAGGAGAAAGCTGTAACTGTCTTGGTTTCATTGCTCTGATGGCAAAGGATTCCCTTCAAAGTGAAGAAAAGCCAGACTAGGATACTGACCCAGTGCTCTCTTCTTCTCATATAAAATGGTATCTCTGACTCTCAGACCATTAGACTAGATGGTCCTGCTGACTAGCCACCACAAATCTAGGACCGTTCTAGATGAGGTGAAATGTGAAAGAAAAATCAGGACTTACATTTCAATAGAGTCTAAAAATAATGGTGGAGACAGCAAAAAAAAAAATAAAGTAGTAAATGCTGGTGCTTCTTTCAGTGTCAAGGTTGGAGATGTTGTTTTACATGTTTTCCCTTCTCATTTCATGGACAGTAAGTATCCTGACTGCAGCAGACTTTTTTCAAGACTTTCCAGTTCAAATTCCTCCCTCCTCCACCTCTCTGAAGTGCACAAAAGCACGACAATCTGCAGCACCGGGAGTTTTGTTACGTGACCTGGCTGGTGATGGCCAGCCTTCCTCCTGCCCATGGCAAAACCTGACCTTTGCTACAGATACTCTTCCCTGAGTGAGCCAGACTGGCTTTAGCCCTCACTAGCTGGTTGTTTACAGGAACTGGCTGTCCACAGCCGCACTGAAACCAAGAAGAGTTGTTGCTCAGCCCTTGCAAGCATCTAGTTGCAGCAATAACAATAACATCATTATTTAAGTAGTTGATGCACAATCTCTTGCTGTGTTTCACTGCTGAGATTACATAGCACAAGTCATTATTTATAGCAGTTTATTAAAGCTATCTCAAGCTAATTTAAATTAATTCTGCTTGGTCATTCCTCATCTAATAGCTATTGTTCATCACTGCTCAGGTAACTCAAACTCCTGGAAGCAGTCAAATATGACAACCTACAATTTTTGAAAGCTCAGTTATAGGTCATTGATTTGCCTTTTGATGTAAATAATTATGCATGTTATTGAGAGCATGAAAGATCTGGAAACCAAGATAAATACCAAATGCCATTTTGCAGCAAATGGTTAGCTTCCCAACATGAGTATTTAACTGCACTCCTCAGACCAGCTGACATATATTAGTTCTTATTGATGGTCCCCTGGAAAACAGAGAATTAGGGAATAGGTACAGGCACAAAAAATATCAACCTGAAATACTGCTTTTGCTTCTTGTGTGCTGTCTGTGGGATGGAGTTTCCCTGACTGTACCTATGTAATGGATGCTGTGAGAAACAGTTTGAACAGAAGTACTTACCCTGAGGAGCTCTGCTGTGAGCTTTCTTAAAAGTGACTGACTGGAGAAGCTGCCAACAACCAGAGAGGCAGGGAGGAATAAGGATATTCAGTTGCAAGAAAACACAGAGCCTGAGCAGCTGGTACATGTACCGCATAGAGACAACCCACAAACAGATGAAATATGTCAAATAAGTGAGGCTTGTTGTGGTCAAATCCATAACAAGATTTGCTCACACACCAGATGACAAAAGGAAAAGCCCTGAATGCTCATGATTGATCTCAGACTCACAACAAAACAGTAAAAATTCAGATGTTTTTTGTCATATCAAGTGATAGAAGATGCAGAAGGGGTGTGTAATGAACATGGCACTCAAATGGCCTTTTCTGACCTTCTTCAGGAGAAGGTGGCATGTCTCAGAAGCTGCCTGCCTCACCGGGACAGACACTTTGTGGCTTCTGTTCTGTTTCTGTGGGAATGGAATCAAGACCAGTGAGTTGTTCAACCTCATGAGATGTCTGTCATTTGTTTATTAAGTGTAGGAGCAAAAAAACAACTAATTCATTCAATTTCATTTTATATATAGTGCCCAGCCTGGCAAGTGCACTCTGAGCTGTCATCATTTGAAATCTGAGAGGCAGTGAACTTAGAGGATTCATTGTACAGGATACAGGAATTCTTCACTTGTTAAACAATTCCAAAATGTTTATTCTTGACAAGAGGAGCTACTTCTCTGACTCCCCAGAAAAACTCAGGGATCATCATGGAGCTGGCAGACACATCCAGAATTTGAGGACTGCAGAATTAAGTTTCATCCGTCTCTATTCTGTGGATAAGAATTGATTTATCTTGGACTATGCTAATAGAAAGAGCTCTTTAAAAACCCAGAAGGAAATACATGATCCTGCTTTGCTCTTCAGAAAGCTGTTTAATAGTAAAACAAAAATAAATTACTAATGTGTGTTAATCTAAGCTATGGTTTAAAACAACACAAAGAAATTCAGCCAAGAAAAGTTCTCATTAACCTTTTAAGACAGATTTTGCTTTTAGTCACAAGTTCCTCCCATTACAAAACAAAAAAATTACTACTTATGGTAGACCTAGGTAAAAATATAGTAGTCTGAGAAAGATACAGATTTAGCTATCAGTGAAAATCTAGTCAAACTCTTTCAACTTCATTGTAATAAAGATGAGAAGATTTGCTGACGTACCTTGCAATGCAGCACTTTACTGTGCACTCACCCTGCATCTACTGTGCTTCAGCATTAGAGAGCAGCTGCTTGATATTCCTTCCTACTTTACATCTGCCTCTTGAAAGTATCTCCTCCACAGAGAAAGCGTGTCCACACCTGAAATAGCTCCTGGTGCTGTGCTCCAGTCACCCAGCACATCGCTGCCCTCCTTTATTGCCTTTACGAGTAATGTTGTGCACTCAGTGTGTGCTCACGTCCTTGCAAAATTGTTTAGAGTGTTTTGAACAAAAGCAGCAGAGCGCAGAGCATGGGAAGACCTGTCTCTGCCCACGGCAGGGGTCTTTGAACTCGGTAATTCTGTGATAAGCACATGGATCACCCTAGTGGGATGGATGCTGTGATGAGACTGTGAGAGTACTGGAAGGCCCATAAAGTCATCTTCGAACAGGTCCCAATATGCTGAAAATCCTTTCAGTGCAGTGATACTCAGAACTGGAATGACATGGTTAACCAGGCATGAGACAGTTTTTTGAATAATCCTGTGATGGATAGAGACCAATCAATCTAATCCAGTTTTCTGTAGGCAGTGGAAAACTTCTTCTTTGCTCAGTTTTAATGTTAATATTGGGGATTTGATAGCCAGATTCTCAGTTTTATTTTGACTTGAATTCTCTGCAAAGCACATTAGAATCTTTTTATAATCCCATTTTCTGGTTGAAAAAAAAGAAGACTCTCCTTATTTCCTCCGTAATAAATCTTTCTGGCCAGGCCAAGGGCAGCCAAAACCAGGAGGAGGTGATGAGAAACCATCAATCATGTGAGCAGTTCTAGAAACACACTGCTGTTGAGGTGATCCCACTGGCTTTCAGTGTACCACTGCAGTGGTGCTCGCTTTTCAAATCTCTTCACATCTGTTGTTATCTTCATAAACTCTGCTGGAGAATGATGAAGACAGTCCTGAGAGCTACAACCGGAGCTTTAGTCCCTCAGAATTCTCAGGCCTGTATGTCATGGCACTAACTGAGCAGGCAATTTTCAATCTGCATTTGCAGTAGCTTGTATAGCAGTCTTGCCATGTGGTAAAAGTTGGAAACTGTTCATTCATACTTCACTCAATTTTCTTCTGAGTATCTGTCAGCAGGCCAGGGGGAAAAAAAGTACAAAAAGAAAAGTAATGGCCAAAGTTATTCTCTTTGTTATGCACGTGAAGGTCACGTACTGCCATGGAAGGGATAAAAATATTCCAGTTACCTGGTTCTCAGAAAGTCAAAGATCGATTCAGATATAGAAATGACAAGCTGGTCAATGCAGTAAATGTAGTAAAGCTTAGTCTGAATGATTCAAATTATAGTTCTGACATGAGAACTTCACTTAAAAGAAAATAAAAAATAAAAAATTGAGAAAATTTGAAGGGCAGGATTTTAAATTGGGGGAATATATTTTTGCCTGGACTACATATAAAGGGCAATCTCAGTGAAGGAAATACTCAAGATACCTTTCCATTAATTTTTCTCCGGTTACTCTCTATAATTAAATTCTGACTGGTTTTTAGCACACTACCAGCTCAGTTAATAAGCCTTCTTGCTCAAAGTTCAGAGTCTGGCATTTTGATTTTTAAATCTCAGCTTCCCAGTTCTCTTCCCTTTTTGACCCCAAGCAATTGCATTTGGCATCTCCATTTGTTGGCTTTATTTGTACATCTGGGCAAAAAGCAGTGTTTGACCCAATCCCCTGCTTTTCTTGATTTTGGAGATCTATTCACTTAACATTTGAGCTTTAGCAACACCTGACTGGTTCTGGCATCCCAGTGTAGCAATGGGCCTTTCCTCTCTTTCATGTTTTTGAAGCGGTTAGAGGGATTTCATAAAGCCCCTGAGGCATTTTCTTTCATTGCTTCAAGCAACCCCATCTACATTTCACTTACCCTACGAGGCAGAGTAAGGATTTACTCAAGCCTTCAAAAGTGTCGATAACGCAATGAACAAGATCAGCACCCTTTTTCTCACCCTGTGTATTAGACAGAGAGGAAGTCTTGCTTTCCAGAGCTGTTGGTGGGATTTCCCTGCCCTGTGTCTCCCAGGAGGGCTGGAAGGGCTGTCCCTGTCCCACGAGTGACACAGCCCATGGCAGCTCCGGCTGCCTTGGCTGCCCCAGAGCCTGAGGAGCTGCAGACCTGCTCTGCCAGCTGCTGGCTCCTGCTGGCCTCGCTGTTCCCGAGTCAGGAAATTAATGGGTTAGGAAAGCCCAACCAAAACCAGGACAGTGCCCCGTGAGAGACTGAAATGTTATGGTCAATGGCTTAAACATCGTTATGAAGGACTTTTGGCCCGTTATGGCAGAACTGCATAAAGAAGCTGTGATCACCGAAGCCCACCCCTCCCTGAATAGGCCTCCTGAGGGGAACTTCGGGCCCTGAGTTAAACCCCCTAAGGGTAATCGAGATAAGATAAAGGTGACACTGTTGGCCAATTATCTCAGGTCTAGAGAGAAGTAAACAAGGCTGAGGGAGAAGAATGTATCCACAAGAAAGCCAAACCCAGCAGCTGTGCTGAAAATCATCCCTGGCTGGGTTTGGGCTGGGGAAGGCCACAGCCCACAGGCCGATCTGCTGAGGGCAGCTGTGCACACGCTCCCCCGCCCACCACAGGGGGAGGAGGAGAGTTTTGGGTGTGTGGTGTAATTTCTGGTCAGAGGCAGTGAACACCCACCCTCCCTCACGCAAACTGGCTCAGTTGTAAACCCCCTCCCCACCCCAGGAAGGCCATACTCACGTGAGAGGCAGCTGAGGAGGTGTCATAATCCATCAAAGACCCCCAAAGTGCTCCCAGACCATTCCCGAGGCCCTGCCCCAGAGCCCTGCACATGATCCAAGTGATGAAACTGGTCCAGAGTCTGTTACAAGAGACAGTGTCAAACTTGCCCTGTCCAGGGGAGGTACCTGGGCATTCCCACCTGGCCCGAATGGATATTAACCCAGTGAACTCGGTATTTTGTGGGACCCTCACCACCAAGAAGACCAGAAGAAGAGGATCAATGGGATGCCATTGGGATCCATGGAGTTGTGATATTTTCTACTTAATCTGTCTCTCTGTTACTCTCTCTCTCCTTCCCCTTACTCTCTCTTTCCCTTTCTCTCCCCCCCTCCCCGGCCTCCAATTACTGTTGAATAAAATCCGTGCAATTGACTTCAGCATATGGTCTTGTTTGCATCCTAATTCTGGCAAAGGCATCTCTCTAAGATTTTTAATAGTCATATCTTAACTGGCCCCTTACTCGAGTCCTCCTGGGTGAGGAGTGTGTCTCCTCTGGACAGCCTGTTTTTCCATCTAGACGATCAACTTCTGCAGAAATCTCTGACAGCTTGAATTGCTTTGCAGCATGACTCATTAGTTGCTGAAAACCAGACAGGGAAAGTTGTAGCTGCATATGCAGGTTTGCCTGAAAATTTGATAGAGGTTGGTCCAACCAAAGCTTTATTTTCCTCCATTCTTTCTGTGACACCTAAATTCTTCCAAAAAAAAATGTTTTATGGGAATTTTATTCCCCTTCATTTTATTTATTTGAGGAATTTCTGGTCCTGATGGTAATGTACTTTGAAAAGCTTTGAGTCCAGTACAGTATTTCTTGCAGCTTGGTTCAGGAGTATCAGCTTTCCTTAGCAGCTCTGCTGCTACACACAGCAGCACTGCTTTGTCTTTATTATCCACCTATCAGACCAGTGCACTGGTTTCTATCAGAGAGAAAATCAGTAAGACAAATCTAGTATATCCCATGCTGAAATCATCTCACAGGAAGCCAGGGTCAGAATGGGCCAGGGAGAACTTGACTGTTTTGAAATAACCACTCTCTCCCACCTCTGGTTTCTCCTTTGACAGCAATGCTAAAAAAACTTGTACAGAATGTGGGATTATCCACTTAGCTCTGTCCTTCCAGATCCCTGAGAAAAATGAAAGCCTGCAATCTTTTAAACAATAACTTTGTATAGTTTGTATATATTGGCAGCTGTGACAAAGAAATTAGAAAACTTGACCACTTTTCAAAGGAAGGCAGATCTAATGGGCCATGTGGCCTTTCTCAACAACTAACACTTAAATTCTTGGTAAAATGGCAACTTTAGCTAGAAAAATTCAGAGGCTTTAGATTTTTTTTTCTTCCAGATGTATCCATGTGCTCGACAAGGCCCATCACCATCTTCTTCCTTTTTTCTGATATGTTGATAGGACGTTTAACATATATGAAGAAAACATGCACAATCAGTAACTGAGGCTCAAGATCAGAATGTTTCTATAGAGCCCTCTAGAAACACCTGGGGTCTGCAGCTGTGTCCCTCAGGGAAACTCCTTTGTCACCATCTCTCAAATAGTGCTGATACTTTTTGGACAACTGAACAAAAACCACTTGACAAGACGCCTTTCCCACTGGGCTTCTGGAAGTATTTAGAAATGGAATCCGTACATTAGAAAACTAAAATAAATGGCTACATCAGTGCTGCTGCAGTGGTGCAAAAGTAGCAGCAAATGTAAGGCCCCAAGTACCAGTGGCTAAACACATCTATTGTTAAGATCTGTTAGTACATTCAATCTTGAGATTAAAAAAAATTGGACACTTTTAAATATATGCACATAAACCAAGATAATTTGCATGGAGAATTAGAGCACTTCAAACACAGGCAGACCATATTAATTCAAATAAAACTGATACATATCACTGCATCCAGTGTTGTAAAGAAAAAGGGATAAAAGTGAAAAAGGAATTTTCAGGAGACGTGGAAATTCTGAGATATGCACAGTACTGAGGGTTATGTGTGCAACAACTCCATGGTTAACAGAAAGAAGAGACTATCCCAAAATGCCAAGTTAGCCTCCTGCTGCAACTGACTGCTGGGGAAGCTGCCAAGACCAGCTAATGCAGCTCGCTGGGATAGGTACCCACATCTCAGCAGCTCCAAAGATGCCAGCAAGGTACACTGGGGAAAGAGAAGAAGTGAGCAAAACTGACCTGGCTGGAAAGACACAGGTCTCTGGCTCTGTTGCAGTCACTTAGGAATTGGGGATAACTTTAATATAAAAAAATGGGCACTGTCAGACCAAGCGGTGCATTATTAGTACCACTACGCTGTGTGTTGGCACTTACCGAGATTTCGGTGATGGCAGAGCCTTGTCTCAGCACTTTCGAGAGGAAACGAGATTTTTCTGAGTCCCTTTTCCCATCTGTAACACCAGGATGAAATATTTGAAATAGAAATTTCATAACAGAATGAATATTTGTGAAGTGCTTGAAAGATTTCAGAAAAAAAGCACTGCTGGAAGGTAAAACCTTGTAACTATTTCTTTGGCTTCAGTACTGCAGTGAGAGCCTGCAAGCAATATTGATGTTTGTAAAATTATCTGTTCTAGTCCTCAGCACTGCCGTCTGGGAGGCTCCAGAAAGTGCTAAGACCAGTTCATGGATCTGCAGTGATTCTCCAAAACTCATTTAGCATCAAGCTTTTCTCTGTGTCTCCCTGGAGAAAATCCTTAATTAGAAATCAATCGTTAATTAGAAATTCCCTTCAGATATGCTTTTTAATCATACCTATTATTCCATGGATTTTTTCCCTACTATTCTATGCCTGCCATTTTTTGACTCATTGTATTTTAAGGAGTAAGACAAGTTCCAGCGTGTTTCCTCATCTGGAGAAATTTAAATATCAATTACAAGAACTCATTGATGTCAGGATTATTTTTTCCCTACTAATTTTAAAATCATTGCTTTTGCAGTGTCGGGCTGAAGCTTACAACCAACTCATTTAAAAATACTTGTGCTGGGGGGCAGCTTTTCTGAATTTTACATAACTGCATACAAGTGAAAACCAAAATGTAGTGATCTGGGTTTGCACTCAGATAAGCAAGTACAAAATGTCAGCTGCATGGACCTTTCCATTGACTTCATGGAGACCAGCTCTGCTTAACTTGTAATTCACTGCTGGAGCATTAAGAGACAAATACATAATTTAATTGACAGTTTTCTTTCAGTGACATAAAATCCACATATTTTCCAAAGCAAATCACTTCATAATTAAAAGAGAAATGATGAATTTCTTTATTCATGTCACTTTTAACTTTGAAAATGCTCTTTGCTCTCCTTCAAGTAAAGGCTGAGAATTTGGATTGTTCAGCCTGGAGAAGAGTAGGCTTCAGGGTAACCTAACTGCAGCCTTTCAGTACCTAACATGAGCCTGCAAGAAAGATGGAGAGAGACTTTTTACTAGGACATATTGTGATAGGACAAGGGGAAGTGGCTTCAAACTCAAGAGGCTAGGTTTAGATTAAACATTAGGAAAAACATCTTTACTGCACAGGTGTTGATGTACTGGAACAAGTTGCACAGAGAAATTGTGGGTGCTCCACCCCTGGAAGTGTTCAAGGGATGAGTCTTTGAGCAACCTGGTCTGGTAGCAGGCTCCCTGCCCATTGGAACTAGAAGATCTTTAAGGTCCCTTCCAACCCAAGCCATTTTGTTATTCTATGAGTCTGTGATAAAATACTTAAATTGGCCAAAGTATTAGGAATATAGATACTCAAACAGCTTTGAAGCCTAAAAACACATTCTCAAAACTTCAAGCAACAAACGCTGCTTGCACCAGAGAGCAAACCCTGTTCATGCAGCTTGAAACATGGCTCTGTAGGTCTGTATGCCTGGGGCACACGTTAGGGCTGAGATAAGCCACTATGCTGTGTTTTCAATTTTGTATTTGAACTTCTGCTGCCCTCGGAGTAATAACTTCAGTGAAGCCTCAGAAGAGATTTTCAGTATAACCCAGCATTTTTAAACCCGCAAAGGTGTTGAAGAGGATCTATACTTGAGGAGCTTGTACACTTAGAAAATCAACTCAAGAAATTACTAAAGCAACAATTTTACCTCAGACTTGTGATGGGAAGAAAGCAACTTGTGTTAAGAGTACTGGATAAGTTGCATTTTAAAAAGTGGATTTTTGTAAATGACCATCTTTTCAGCTGCCCATCATACTGACAGCAGCAATGACCTGAGGGGCCTGGTTTGTGTATATTCCTTGCATGTTTGGAAACAAAGAAAGAATGAACATGATTGTGCAGCAAATTTTTCTTAGTACTCAAGTTCCCGAGCATGCAGGTAATAAGATTACAATATTTTACACCTGCATCTTTAGTTGGTTACTTAAATTTTGTCTGGGAAGTCCAAAAATTATTTCAGGAAAACATAAACTGCACCGGGGGGTATGAATTTCTTTGGAGGGGTTTATTCCATTGGATGGAAAGCACTGCCTATTGTTTCAGTCAGTTTATTTGCGAAACTCCAGCTATTCTGCAGAGTGAAAAATTGATTACTAATGCATGCTGTAACTCCCACTGTACTTCCAGCTGCCATCCCCTGCCAAGGAGCAGGGTGGCTGTAGTCTCTCTTGCACCTGAGGCACACCTTGGAGCCAGAAAAGTGTTTCCCTGCACAGCTGCTTACCAGCTCTGAAAGTACTATTCTTGTAGGCAAAATATTATGTGCCTCCTGCATCTTCCAGGCCTCCTTTGTGCTAAAGTTGCCTTGAATCAACTGCATGGTTCAGTCACACCTACTGCCCTGGCTGGGGACACTGTGTTCCCTCCCTGCTCCCCTTGACTTCTGTTCATCTGTCATGTGATTCCTTTCACAAGTGACATTTTAAAAAAGTTTGCTTAACTTTTTGAACTTTATTGAGTCTCCTACTCCAATAACATCTGAGAGTATGGTATTCTGCCTGCTCATTTATGAATCAGTTGCTATACTGGGAAATATAATTTAAGACTTTTTCTTCAATAACTTTATTAAGATATTTAATTTCTAAATACTTTTAAAACCTCCTGAATTATCTGCAGTCATTTCCCTCATCACTCAGCAAAATCATGGCTAACCTGAACCACAACTCCCATCCATGTCTTTATTCTTTCCTCAATGAATTTAACTTGACTTAAAAATCACATTACCCCAGAAGTGATGCTGAAAATGAAATGTGAAGTCACCAGATAATTTATTGTAATTTTATATATAATCCTTGTTCTTTGTGCTTGGCTTCATACAGGTCCATGTGTCCATACAGAACATAGAAATCTCATGTTCCCCATTTTTGTTTAAAACATTAATTAATTAAATAATATTTTCTCTCAAGATCACAGTTTGGTTGAAAGATAATTAATTCTACTTCTGTTATTTTTTTATAAAAAGTACTTATAAAATATATAAAAATGTACTTTAATATAAAGATCTTTAGATTTCTGATACTTTTAGCTATTCCATAGTAGCAGAAAGCCTTATAAACACATGTATTAATTTTTTGAAATATGTCTAAAATGCTAGCCCTAAGGAACTGATAGACAAGAGCAGCGAACTTAGCAAGGACATGTTAAGTGGAGTGTAGGGGCTACCCCTGAAATAAACAAATCTCTATAACCCCTCACTCCACCCTTAAGGCTTTAGTGTTTGAATAATTTTGGCAAGTATTATTTGAAAATGTTGCCCTATATTGCCATCAGGGTATTCAATAACAACAAACACCTGTTTTAATACAGCCTCCCCAGAGAGGGCATTTTGTAACACCCTCTCATTTTAAGAGCTCTCCTCAGACATGAGGTAAGAACTATTTCAAAAAATAGTAACTGCTCGTGAAGCTGTCAGCAAGACAAAGCGAGCACTGGGTTTAGTTTTTCACTGTTAACTCTAGTCTCATTGGAACAGGTAAAGATCTTTGACAGCAGGCTTCCAGTTCTCTTATCCTGCTCTCAAGTATTTCCAGGGATGCTTTATCCCACTTGTTTGTTAAATGTGTCTTTTCCTCCCAAAATATATGACTAGTGAGAAAAGAATCTGAAATGGAAATGCCTTGCTCCCCAACCAGTGCTCTCTTGGCTATCACTGGCAGGAACAGCACTGGCTAAGGCTTACCAAGTTGAAAACAAAAATTTTTTTTCAAGATTACTGAGCTAGTGCAGCTGGAAATGCTCTTCAGCATTAGGCAGCTGTCCTTGGACAATACTGCCAAGACAGATGCTGTCAGATGTATTTAATATTTGGCAATCATGGCTGAACTACCAAGACTGTAACACTGTCAGCATTTACAGATCTAGCTCTATTTGAAGTCAAAGGTGACATCCTTACACTTTAAAAACCTCTGGTTATTCATCAAGATGAAGCTAAGCAACTTGTACGGTGAGTGGCTAAGTTTCTTCCTTGTAACTCTCTTCAGATACAAAAGACTTGGTGGTATAAAATCTCCTTGGCAGGCAGCGAGTGGCCTCCTTTTATTGTACACACCATGTCACTGTCTGCTTCACACACTCCTGCATGAAGGAACAACCTTTCTTTTCATGGCTGCATGCCAAAGCAGTAATTGTAGATCTTCCCTATGCTTAGAGCCTTTACAGGTCGAATTACAAAGGCCTTCCAACAGGCATTGACTGGAAGCCCGTTTTTTTGGTATGGGGCAGCATTCTCTTCTGAGATTGCAGTACCAGTTGTTTTGGTATAATGTACATGCTATGGTGAAATACCTTGCTGTTATCAGGTCAGGCACACAGATTATGCCCTCAGCTTTATTTCTGTATGCTACAGCTAGATGTGTCATTACAAGTAGCTGTTGGGTGTAGAATTCGAGCAGTGCATGTAGCCAAGGGAGGAGCCACCAGTGCTGATCAGAAAAGGCTTGAATTCTGCTTTCTCTGTGTCCTGGCGCATCAGCACCACTTGCTGGTGTCTAAGGGGAGCACAGGACTGACGCCATCTGGCTGGATTTCCTAAGTACTTCTGAAAAACAACCCTGCATAACCTTGGCTCCAAGTAGAGTGGTCATATAAAAATACTGTATGGGAAGAGTTACACTTCTGCTTAAACATCAGGGAGTCTGCGCATGAGACTACAGGCCCAGAAGTGCGCTCCCCTATCCTCTGCAAAGACAGAGGGATACTGGCAACAAGTGAGGAAATGATAGCAGATCATGAAGCTGGGGAATATGAAAAAGCCCTGCGCAAGTTGAAAGCCCTTTTAACTTTCTCTCGATTTTGACTATACCAAACGGGCATCTCTGAAGAGCAGTAAAAATCTCCTGCCCCTCCAGAGCTGAGTGCTACTGAGTGTTACTGTGTGCCATTAGTGCTGTCTTAACGCCATCAAGCTGGAATAGAAAGGAAAAATACACAGAAGCAAGATCAGAGCAGCTGATGTTAAGCCACAGCACAGCTCAGCAACACCAAAATGCTTAACCTGGGAAGAAATTCTTGGAGCTTTTACTAAATTCAAGGTTTTGTTCATGCATGAAGGCAGCTAAGAAAAGGCAATTTAGTGTCTTGCAGGAAAAGTATGCATAGCGTCAAACCTGGGACAGAAGGAAAAAAGGCACCAGTCTGGAGCCAAATTAGAATGTTCAATAAAGTTTTCCAATATGTTAAGCAGAGGGAAAGCAGTCTGATAACCATCTACTGTTGCAGCTGGCAGGTGCATTAAAACTCACTTTCATTCTACAAAGGGAAACAGAGACACTGTTTGGTGACTGGCATACTGGATTATTTTTGCCTCTAGCTTTGCACACAAAATCAGCTCAAGTGTGGAGGAGAACCTGAGTGCAGGAGAACGAGCCAGTACTGTCAGCACAGAATAAATGATGCAGTGGCAGCAATAACAGAACTTTTCTGGAGAGGAGATATTTATGAAAAAATGTAATTTCCTATTTCAGTAAAGGCGAGTTAGTCTGCAGGAAGATTGTGTGAACTTCCCAGCTCTCAATTACATATTCACACATTTGTAAAGTTCCAGAAACACTTTATTTAAAAATGGAGTTGTAAATGCATATAACAAAATAACATACATAATAAATGTAACAAAAATAAATAAGGAGAACATGTCCATACAAAATAATAACATAGTAATGCAAAATGCTTATTACACAACATAAAGGTAAAAACGCCTGAAATAACACAAACAGAATCTTGTATGAAGAGCCTGCACCTTTAATCCTTCCTAGCAATTTCTTACTTTTCACTTGAATCTGCAGAAAAATTATGTTCCCAAGCATTAAACAAAAGAAGGAATTATGGTGATGGTTTGGTACACTCAGTTTCCAACACCTAGCTCTAGTTTCCATTTATTTTTGCCCTTCTGCACCTCCAAAAAGTTTTCCTGTAGCCTCTGTAAACTAGTGTCATTCAGGCTCCCACAGTTAGCTGGAGTAGAGGATATTGAGTCATACATGAAGACTGTTTGCTTTTAATTGTTTTTAAAGAAAATATGAAATCCATTATACAACAGATTAGTGGTTTTGTTTTTACATCTCTACAAAAAAAGTTTTTGCATCTTTATTAACTGGTCCAACTTTTACTGATTTCTGAAAGCCTGTACAATTCAAAAGCGTACAGAAAGTAGGTTTTTTTAAAAACAAATCTCATATAGGATTATTGCTGAAATATTAAAGACCATTTCATAAAAGCTGCAAAACTGTATCTTTAACCTTAATATATAGAGACTGATGCAAACATAAGAAAATTCCAGTCTATTAGTTACATTTAACAGAAAAAACATTCCTCCAAATTACAGTGTTCTGGAAATACAAAGTAATTTACTTTAATTTTTATTATTATTTCCAAATGTTAAGTTACTGGGACAACTGATAAGGAAAATAGGCTTATATAGGAAACTTTAAATAGACTTGCTTTTCACTGTTATAAGCAAAATGTCCATGTTAGCAGTTGTCATCCAGAATCCTTTTAAATACGTAAGACAGGGACAGCTTTACTAGCAAGACTACAGGAAAATATACAGAAGCAAATAAAACCATTTGCTTGGGAGTGCATCTATTGATCAAGCAAATCATGACATCTCTATTTCCAAGTCCCCTAAAGAAAATTTTACATCTCATGATCATTCCAAATAAAGTAATTTCTTCTGTAAGTTTATGCTGCATTTGGATTGGTGAGACCCCATTTGCCTCAAGATGCTTTAATATGTCCCACATTATTATACGTTCAAATTTGTTTCCTAGTTTCAACAAAGATTTGGACAGCAATGAGATATGAAACACTTCTACTTTCATTAACATCAAAAAGACTTCTGAAGAAGATCAAAAAGTGCCAAATAGTCTTTTCAGAAAGTGGATTAAAACATTGTAATGATAATACAAGGACAGTATTATCAGTTTGGTATGTACACCAAAACACTGCTTGCTGTTCAATGATATCGATATGTTCACCTACCACTCCCAGCAAATCTTAGTGCAAACATAATATGTGAACTTATTTGTAAACCCCAAGACAATTTACGCAGCAACAAGGTTACATTAACCACAAAACTGTTTGAGATTTTCCAGTACATGAGAATGAATGCTTTCTGAAATCTGTCTTACTTTTGCAGTAATGTGTCATTGTAGTCAAAGATAATGTTTCCTATATAAATCATCTAAATCAGAATCAAATGTAACTGTTCAACAGTTCTGTACAAGCTTTAGAGGAGGAAGTCCATTTATCAGAGCAGCCTGGCAAAGAGATTTGGTGTTTCCAGTAAATGTTAAGACTGCTTGCATGGCTTTTAAAAAGAAATAAATCTATTAAGGGAAAACTGCTGATATAATAATTCTTTTGCAAAGCACACAACCACAAAGGGCAAACCTGCCACAATCTGCTTTCCTACACTGTATCTATGCATATCTTTATGATTCGAAAAGGATTTGTGTGACAATCAAAGCATCACAATTAAAGAAAACTGGTTTAATAAAACAACTGCTGTTTGACCAAGCTTTTTTTTTCTTTTTAATTATAAAAACGAACATTTTAAGTTTTCCTTGATTTCTAAACATTCCACATGAAAGGTTTTTGTATCAAACACTGAGATGTCACTCACGCAGGGTGGCATCTTCTTCTTCCCCGTCTGGGTTAAACCTATTGAAATGTATGCTGAAATCCGCCTCGGATTCAGCATTTTCCAATTCAGCTGCCACAGGGCCGGTGGCGGGACGAGCAGCCCGAGCCTCGGGCTGGCAGTTTGGCTGCGCTGGAGGGCGGGGGCCTTGGGAAACAGGGCTGGACTTCGGCTTCGGCTGAGCTGGTAAGATGGGGCTGGCGAATCCCAAGTTGCTCAGAGCATCCAGGGTACCATCAGGGTCAATCATAGCATTAATTGCTAAGCAAGCAAGAAAAGATGAGAAAGATAGAGAAGAAGTCATAAAAAATACGATTTTCTGTTACTATAAAAATATGGGAATCTTTATCTTATACTTTTATTTTTATGATGACAGACACGAGATTTTATGTGTGCTGCCCATGACAAAGAAATGGTGTATCCAACATAGATGTAAACTGATACATATATATTCAAAAGCAGTTACATATATTAAAACTTTAGCTGAAATGAAACCGCACAACTAAACACTGCCTGATGTGTGGACAGGAAACAAAGATGATAAACCACCTATGATTAGGTTATAGGGACTAAAGGAAGGAATTTTAATGTAAGTGTTTTCTCCCCCTGATGTTACCATTCTATCATGCTTTGTTCCACTCCGCCCCCAGAAAATAGCCATAGTTGCTGATTCCATGATTGAATGAAATTTGTAAAAAGAGCAATCATTTATCCACACAGCGAGGGCAAACTAAAGCACCTCTTATACTACTGCAATTATACTATTAACATATTTGTCACATTTAACAGAACTCTTTATTTCCAAAAATGTACTAACATTTATTACTAATTTGTCTCTAAAGGTGGTTAATGACTCCTCCTGAAACATTCTTTTAAAAAAAATGGTTTGCAATAGGATTAAATCTGAATACTAAAAATAACAAAGATAAGAAATTAACAACTAACATAATAATGATAAGCATGGACCACTAATCCATTTGACCACCATTGTTATTAAACAGTAAACTAAGTATAAACAACACATAAATAAGACTGCAACTTTTTTTTAAAAAATACACAGTTTTAAGTTTATTTTGATAAATGGAATATATGTAACATTAATATTAAATAATTAAGTAATTTTAAATAATTAAATAGCAGACCTTGTAAGAAAAACATACTTCTTTCCACTTATATATAGATAAGACTTTGTGTGTGAAAAGCCAAGCAACATTTCAATTTTGTAGTCTGTGGGCTCCACAGTTACAAAGATTGGATTCTGCAGTGTGAAGGAAGATGTCAAGAGCTAATTTTAAGTTTTCATTTTATTGTAGCAGAGACACTTGCGGGTTTTTTTGAGATTTCCTACAGATCATGGTCTCAGTGCATTCCTTTTATTGAATTGTGCTACACATGAGGGTATTACTGATGTGCACAGCCTATTTTATCAAGCCTGATTTCAGGATTCTTTATCACCTACTCTTCAATATTTACCCACAAAAATATTCTATTAAGAATTTTTCACAAATAATTCCTTTGGGATTCTCAGGACTACTTAATTATTAGTTGAACCTTTTATCATCCATATAAAAAGATATGATCACTCTTCTGCTTTAAAAAAAAAATCAGCCATGTTTCTTTATCAAATGTATCAGCAGTTAAATGATATAAATGTATATAACTGATACCGTGAATTTTAATAAATCACAGTAACTTTGTTTCCATGGTATACATAAGCACATACAGATGTCTATTAAAAAAATTTAAGCAAGCAACCACAGAAGAGAAAAGTGAAAGAAGATTTGTACCTTGCAACTGCTTCTCAACTCGTTTCAGTTCCTGTAAAATTGATGATATTTCCTAGAAAAGAAACAACCATGTTTCATTATCAAAGAATCACAGAATCGCCAAGGTCGGAAGAGACCTTTAGGCATTAAGTCCAGCTGTCCACCCAGCACTGCCACTGTGCCTCTTAAACCACTAAATCATCACCCAGTGCCAGATCCAGATGCCTCCTAAACACCTCCAGAGATGGTGACTCCACCACCCCCCTGGGCAACCTATTCCACTGCCTGACCACTCAAACAGTGGTAGGTATTTTTCTAATATCTAATCTGAATCTCCCCTATCCCACCTTAAGGCCATGATGGAAAAATAATGGAAATTTCAATTATGGAAAATGGAAGAGATTTTGAGAGGAAATGAAGAAGAGATTTAAACTACCTCTCAGTAGTGAATAATCGCCCTCCCCACTCTTTGCAATTGCAGTATGCTATTTGGATTGTCCCTCCGGGCATCAAGAACATCCCTGTTGGTGGTGGCCCAGCCATGTACCCCTGCAATCCTGTGTGGCCGTGCTGGAGGCTGGAGAGCCATGTCCCACTCAGAAATCCAGAGCCCTCTGCACTGACTGCCTGCTACTATCTGCGAGGCCTCATTCTGACCCTTGCTCATGTGCCTGTGCCACCTCTGCTCAAGCACAGACTTACAGACACCACAGTTCTGTAGAGATCGGGCAAAGTAACACAGACCTTGAAAGGGAAGTTACAGGATAAACTCAGTATTAAGTGGAACAGAGTGATTTATAAGGTTGTAGAGATGTGAGTCAGACAGTGAGAGGACTGCATCAAGGTTCTGTCTGCACCCACTGGCCCTGTGCCCCCGAGACCCTGCACAGCACACCAATGCTGGGGCCTCAGCACTCCTCTGCCTTACACATTTTTCTCCACTGTGCTAACACAGCCACAGCAATGCACTCAGAAAGATGGCAGTAATTAAATGTACCATCTCTTAAGCTGTAGAATCACAGAATATCCTGAGCTGGTAGGGGCTGCCAAGGATCATTGAGTCCAACTCCTAGCCCTACACAGGACACCCCAAGGATCCCAATATGTGCCTGAGAGCATTTTCCAAATGCTTCTGGAACTCTGACGGGCTTGGTACTGTGACCACTTCCCTGAGTAATTTCCCTGGTTATAAAATTAGCATATTCATATTAACATAAATATGTAAATCCTACAATTGAAGGATCCTACACTGAAAAATAGTGTTAATCCAACTGCTGAGGAGAGCTGTCAGTGGTATTCTAAAGCTGAGAATTTTCAAAGGCACTGATTTCAGAAAACCATTAATCCATTTCAGAAAGCTGTTCTGTACTAAGTACTGTGATTTTCAGGGGTGGCAAAGAGATTGATTATCTTTACGAAGTGATTAAGTAGATTTCCCATCTGAGCTGGACATAAATGTTCCAAGGACAAAACAAACATCACTTACAACTGTCTCTCCTAACTTTTAATGTTCTGTGGTGAAAATAAGCACTGCATTTGAACAATATATTGCTCTGAAAACTAAGCAGAAACTTGAAAATCAGTGCATAGACAAAGAAACCACTGAACAACCCATACACTTTCAAGCAATGCAAGATGCTTCAATACACTGAAAAAAATTTAGTAAAATGCTGAACTTAGGAATAAATATACAACTAACCTTTTTGTTTTCTAAAGAATCCTTAAAACCCCATATTCAGGGCATTTAGAATATAAAACACTAAATTTGGAGCTTATTCTGCACATGGGTAAGAGAAACTCCTTATAGTGTAGTTTTTGTAAAATTAGAAACTTCCATGAGGAACTTGCTTAACTAAATTTTTTAAAAACCAACAAAAACTATGAGCAAATCTACTGAATTATAATACTGAGTCACTAATGATTGTTCTTGATAAATACACCATTCTGTAGAAATTACAGGACAAGTTTCTCATACTTCCAGGAAAAATCAATCTGGAGGAGATTAATAACTGATGATGAGCTAACAGAGAAGTGCTAGCCTGTCCAGTGCCAGAGGAAATGTATTCACATTTGAGTTCTGAGCACTCTGTACAAAGTATGTGAGCAGTCTCCTCTCCCACCTTTCTCCCAGAAAAAAATCTGCCTCTGTAAGCAGACATTCTCAAGAGCAAGACTCTGCAGATGGATAATGTAGCTCGGCTCTGCCTGCTCTCACATGCAAGGATGTTTTTCAAACTCTACACTCTGTTTAGAAGCAGAGCAGAAGTGTACTGAGACACAACATGTGGTCTGTCCCCTCACACTGTCACACAGTCTGGTCATGACATGGCCCAAACTGGGCCACAAACCTTAGCTGATAAATGTAATTAGTCTATTACATAAAACAGCTGGAGTTCTAGTGGGCACCATTTTCCAGACAAAACCAATGGGATTATTTTTCACTGAAGAGTCCTTTTATTACAATGTGTCGATGGATTATTTTCATCATGTGTATTAGAATACAACAATTTCTCTAAGTATTAATAATCAGTATTAATAGTGTTAAGTATTATATATTAAGTATTAATGATTACTAGGTAAAGTAGTTTTAAGATTGGAAAATGAGTTCATTCAAAAGCAATCTAACACTCAAACTAATAGTTGTTACCTTCTGTTAAACAAATATACTGATGGTCTATATAGTATGAATCCCTTTTACTGCATTCTTTATCTGAATTTTCCTGAACTATTACTTGTTTCTTTATGAGACAGTAGGTCTTAGTAATTATAAAAGATAAGGTTTATTCTTGAAATATACTTAGTGTCTAAATAAAGCCTTTTTAAAGATTTTTGCCCTTATGTCATTGAAAACAACAATTCCTCTACCAATTACTTAGCCATTAGATGAGCAGCATCATCAGTCCCAGAAAAGATTCATACCATGCTTGATGTTTTCACAATAGGAACTTCACTTTCAGCTCGTAGCTTGTTTTCAATTTCTTCCCAATTTCTGTCTTTGTCCTTAAATAGTATTCTAGAAGAAAGAAATCCAACAGTATGTTTAAAATAGAAAAAAATCCACAAAATAAACTGAAAGATTAAATAACATGATAGGATAAAACAGCATTAGGAATACTGAATGAAAGTAAAATGTAACATATTGAAACCTTACAGAATCTAATCAAACAGTTTAAATTTTCAGGGACACATACAGGCTTTCAGCAAAATCATTACTATTGACATTAAAATGGCAGTTCTGTAGCTAAATGCTTGGTATATATATATACAGACACAGCTGATTCTTTCCTCCAGCAGACACATTTTTTAAAAAGCCAACTATTTTACTGTAGTGGGAAAAGGCCCCATCAATATTGCATTTTACAACAACAGCAAAACATAAGATAAAAGAATTCAACTTTTAAATTTGTATTTTATAATAATAAAAAGTAAAACACTTTATGGAATTAAAAAAATGCATTCCATAGAAGAAGTTTTCATTGAAAAGGCTTAATAAGTAAATTTTATGAATATATATAAATATATATACATATGTTCTAGTAGGATGAGTATCACTTGTATTACACGTTTAAAGAAGTCACTTCTAATTGTAAAACCTCAAAGCATACTGTGTGATTCCCATTTATTAGATTCAGCTCCCTGCTTGATAAAATTTTCATTTTCATTGTAATATAATAAACATAATTTAGACTTTCTTCATTGGCACAACTGGAAAAGAAAAAGAAAAAAAAAGCAGCGTGCAGATATTTAAGGTCTGTGAAGAGACACCTTTGGACAGAGGAGTCCAAATCCACTTCTCTAATTGGTATTTCACAGTTAAAAGTTCAAAAACAGCTGCAGTAAAACTGCTAAGCAAACAAACCAGCCAATTTCAAATCATGGTCCAAGAGCTGTACATTTTAAAGAAACTGTTACTGTAACTAGGTCTCTGCGGAAATAATTTTTAAGTTGGAAGTTCATGATAGAGTGAATGTCACAAAGACTAAGAATTTGAAAGAAGCTGTGAGCCTTAGTACTGCGTTTTTGTTCACCTTTCTTCAGTTATGTATATCCTATGGAGAATTTCATTCTCCGTTATTATCCTGTCAAGAATATCTAATTTTGCAAAATAGGTACCCTGCCTTATTTTATGAGTAAACAGATGTCTGTAGACCACTCATCCAGAAGCTGCTTTAACTCTTCTGTCTTTGAGGTCTTCACTCCCTGCTGCTTTGGAACCTGTTTATGTCAGAGGTTTCACTGCAAGGAACTGCTACTTTGATGACACAAGGCCATGGGATTGAGGCAAGTGACCACTTCTGCCAGACTTGGGTGTATTCACATACAAAGCATACAAGGAGTAAACATTAATACCTACTTCACCTTGGGGAAGGAATAAATAAATTAAAAGTAATCAAAACTGCACTGAAGAAAGCATGAAACATGTTATGGCCTTAACTAGGGTAATCATCTTTTGAAAAAGTTCATCATCAGAGGTCTGGCAAATTTTTTTATGTGCTGGAAGGGAGTGGAAAAGCTTGCGAAGCCATACAACTGCAAACCTGAATACCAGAAAGTTCAAATATAATGGAAAATTTAGTGTTTGCTTGTCATTGAACAACATTTAAAAAAAAAGAAGAAAATAAAGCAGAGACAATGAAGTCCTTTACAGGATCATCATTAAAAAAAAAAGCCACTTATGGAAATATTTGACTCAGTAGACATTCTTCTGCAGCTATACTTTCTCTAATATAATGACATTAATATCACCCTGGAAATCAGCAGGAACATAGAAAATAAGGCTTTATTTAGCAGTAAACAGCACTAGCAAAAAAAAAAAATACAAGCTGTTGTGACATTGGGTGATTTGTTTACCTTCTTGTTGTGTTCCATTAAAATAATTCTATCCTGATGTATGTGATTAGTGTCTTTGCTTTTGTACGTGGTGTTTTTAGAGCTAATATTCTTACTTCTCTTTTAAAATTTAAAAAGTTCTCATTTCATCCGTCATTTTATTAAAAAAGAAGGGAACAAAATGAAAGCATTAATTAGAAATTTTGAAACTTACTATTTAAACTACAAAGTGGACAGGCCAATTTGTTTTTACTATAAAGTTAGGAAGCGTATTTCCTTTTTACTTCATCTTTTTGAATTCTTCATTTATCTATTTTCAACTTCCTTTTAACTTTGCTCTTCCTCTTTCTAACCATACTTTTCAAGTTAAAAGAAAATAGTTTTAAATACCTGTTGCCTTCTTCTCTTGCTTTTCCCTACTATCTGAGGCAAATCTTACTTGACTGTGCTCAATCCCCATTTTTCTTTCAGTGCCCTTTGCAGGATGCACAGCAAACAGCAGAGGCCAGCAAGCAGTACCTCCACTGATGGGACTGCTTTGCTTAGGTTGTGCCTGACTGAAGAGGCACCTGCCTGCTACAAGACAAGCTGATGACACTGCACTCACACTGCAGAGCACTGATAAAACCGTGCAGATCTTCTCACCACAAAACCTCCTTACCTCTTCCCTTCACAACCTCTGAAAACTCCTGCAAACTCATTGTAACATATAAAAGCACAAACATAGGCTAAGTAGAGAATGGATGGAGAGCAGCCCTGGGGAGAAGGACTTGGGGGTGCTGGTGGATGAAAAGCTGGACATGAGCCAGCAATGTGCACTCACAGCCCAGAAACCCAATTTTATCCTGAGCTGCATCAAACAGAGAGTGGCCAGCAGGGCGTGGGAGGGGATTCTGCCCCTCTGCTCTGCTTTGGTGAGACCCCACCTGGAGTGATGCATCCAGCTCTGGAGTTCACAGTTAAGAAGGATATGGACCTATTGGAGTGAGTCCAGAGAAGGGCCATGAAGACAATCAGAGCTCTGGAGCAGCTCTTTTATGACAACATTTTAACTATTCTGGGCAGAACTTTTAACTGGCTTAATTCCAGAAAGAGGAATAGCAGCACATCAGCTGGCTGAACTCAGGTATTTCAAAACAAAGCTAAGGAAAAAATCTGTAATAGGTACTAGCTGCCTTATATGCTCCCTAAAAAACAATACTAAAAGTAGTGTTTTTTTGATTAAAAATACAAATGAAATTATGAATAACATAGTATTATTCAAATCCATTCTGAGGAAAAGAAAGTTTTGAAAATAGCCCTGGGGAATATGCTAATTCCTTAGTAATGGAAGTTTACTGCATTTTTATAGAAAAAAGCAACTCCTCTTTCTTTAAGTATGTATAAAATATTTGTAGGTGTGCTTGTATTTATAGTGTCACAATGATCACATTATTATTACATTCATTAGTAGCTGACTTACGTTTTAAGATCAGCAAATTAATCAGACATGTGTAAGATCTGAATTTAACATTACGTGTTAATCACCACTAAAAAAACCACACAAAAATCCTTAGAAAAGCATAATAAAAATGAGTTACAGGCTTTTAAAGAATTGATTCTTCACTTGGTGATACTCTTCCTTCTAGAAATAGCAGGACTAGAAATGGCAGTTAACCTACCAATTTATATAGATTACTATTATTTTTCTTCTTGATTTCTGTGGTCAAATCTTTTTTGGTATTCCCATGAGAATACAATCTTCAGATACGTTAGTATTTTGCTGCATTTGCTAGTTACAGCACCCTACACTGACATAAATTTTTGTTGTTTAATCTGTCACTCATCTAATATTCCAATATCTGACACTTCATAAACAAACCAATCAATTACAGACCTAAGATTTTCTCACATTCAGAAAATCATGCATGAAGTTCAGCCAAGAGACTTCCTTATTTTTATTGTTCTCTATTTTTAAGTTAGTAACTGCACAAAGACGTGAATAAGAACACACGATTTATACAATCCTGAACTTTGTATTTAGAATTTTCTTTTATTCTTGTCAGTCAAAGTGGTCACCAACTGGTTGTAGACTCACACATTCAAGTTAAATGGAACTGTCAGTAGAGCAACATGTTACCACTTTTGAAATGTCTACACTTTCTCTTAGCTACTACAACATCTTATGAAGGAATCTAACTATTTAAGCAGGAATTTTCAATTAAAAATGACAGGCGGCTACATCTGTTGTTTTAGAGTTCAGTAGTGATCACACTGTCTCCAGAGCAAGTTGTTTTTCAGAAGGATTTACTGAATTCTTGCTCTCCTCTGTCCAATTTGTTTTTCCTTCCTACAATGCAAAATCCCTACAACAACTTGGCAAACATACAGGGTCTGGTTTTACAGTTCAGCAACATTTTAACCTTATCTTTTAAGGAAGGGAGTTTTACAAGAGTTGCACAGAGGTTGTGTAGATTTTGCACAGCATTTGCATGTGTTGGAACAGCTCCTCTGCTGGAAGTATGATGGATGTTCTGTCCATGTAAACTTTCCTGATATTCCTCTTCATATAAAGTGAAATAAACAGAAGGAATAATGGAAAAAGTACTCATTCCAAATCTTTCTGAATTCTAAAAAAGCCCTAGGTAACAGTGCTTTTTTTAAAAGACAAGTTTCTACTACCTACATTTGTTCTGTGTCTATTATATCTTTTTTTACTGCTGGGAATGTTGATGGGAACAGACATTTTCAGCAATAATAGTAATTTTAAAAAACCGACCTGATTTTGCCAGCTGTTTTGTCTATGGATTGTCTTATCTTGCGAGAAAATTGGAAGACTGAGGACAACAGCAAACTGTCCCCCATAACCTGCAAAAAGTTTTTAATAAAAAAGGATATTATTAGTTTAATAGTAACAATTCCATATATTTCGGTATCTTTAACTATAAAAAATCTTACTTATGTTTTAACTAGTATCAGATACAATGATATTTGAACAACTTGCCAATAAAATAATACACAATTTTGTCCAATATTAATGCCACCTGCTAGAGGTAGGAGAGACAGGATAATGTCTAGAATATTAAGTGGGGAGATAACTGTTAAAGCTTAAAATTGAGACATTCTTAGAGAGAATCCTGTTGTGTGCTCACTTCATCTCTGCTCCAAGTCCTTCTGCGGGTAATTGTTGGGGGATCGAGGGCCTCTGTCAGCTGAGGTCTGGCATCACTAGGCCGACCATTCCCTTCCGGGGGTTTCGCATGCACTATTGGAGGGATTTTTCTAAAATTGAGACTTTCATCAAATACTCGGTCCACCAACTGCAGGATAAAAGAAAAATGAAGTTCATGAAATCTACTGGATACATCCAAAAATCAGAATAATGGGGTTTTTTCTCCTGAAACAGTTTATAAGATGCCTATCAAATAATAATCATTCTGTTGTCTTCTATGGTATAAAATGATTCATCTCTTATGTAAAAATATCTTCTACAAACAAACGTTTGGGATTTCTTTAAATACCAGACATACACAGCAAATTTAGACTACCCCACTGAAATTTTGGTACTGAATAATTTGTTCCTTTGATTAATTGAGTATCTGTGGAATTAAGAAGAGTACTCTGAAATTTAGGGGTTTTTTTTCCAAATTAGTCATAGTGTTACAGAAAGACCTACACTACCTAAAGGAGATACTGCCACCTGCAGTATGTACACAATGCACCGTGTTTTTTGAAGAAGAAAATAATTATTTAATAATAAAAAAATCTGGAGTGATCTAACTGGATCTGAGAAAAGGTGTGTTTTACTTCCTCAAAAGTTTACCCACAGTCCATGAGAATTAAAACTAAAATCTCTGTGAGTGCATTTATAATTTTTCTGAGTACCCAACTCACATGATTTCTTATTGCTGTTTATATCTTTTTTTCCACAGAAAAAGACAGTATTAAACTAACCACAGTAAACTAGTGTATTAACCAAAATTTATGCACACAGAAATGAATAAAACACATTTTGAAAGGAATACTATGAAGGAAAAAATGCATTAAACATTTACAACACATTATTACGGTGAATTGTAACATGGTAGAAAGTGATGATTTAAATTCAGATTAACATGTTTACCAGCATTAGACCTGTGATGGTTACTAGAACACGTTAGTCAATATATTCATAGAACAGCACACCAGAGATAGGCAAAGAAAATAAGAATTATTAGAAGCATAAAGCAAACTTATTTCAAGGCAGTTTTTGACAATGTTATTAAGAAAGAAAATCTAAAGTTAACTGATGGTACCTAAGTATTTCAGTGTTCATTAGATGAAAATTTTATGTCACCTGTGAAAAGAGGGACTTTTTTGTTTTTAATAGCTATGCAAAGAATTAAATGTATACATTTATATATAGTTGTGCATACACACTAGTATCTTTAAATGCACTTAGATACCATCCAAGAGTATCTAAAGCTAGACAAGCAAGAAACAAGTAACTATCTTGTCCTATGTTTCGTGGAAAAAAAGAGACAGACAGTATGGCATCCTTTTGACAAGCTGTGTTCACAGGATAACTACTGGGTTGTTTGTTGAAATGTAAAGGAACTTTAAATCAAAAAAACAATGTAGAGATCATGCATACGGGTTGAGTGGAAGTAACTAAAAAGACTATGCAAAATGCTAAAAGCAAAAGAAATAAAGAAAAGGAAGAACCTTATGCATTTCTCCATGAAGATCTCCTACCTCTTCTCTAGTGTCTATGGCAGAGCCAGGGGTGGTGGCAGCAGTGCTTACTGTGGTACTGGGGGCAGTGCCTGATGAAGTCACTGAATCTATCTCTCCTGCTACATCGTTGATTTCCCGTGCGATGAGAGCCAGATCTTGACTGATCCTAGTAATAAAGAGAGTGTTACATTCTCCCCTACAAACACTTTTGGGCCAGTAGAGCCCAATCTGCAGCCTTTGAGGCTGTAACTTCTAGTTCCTGATAAACCTGCTATGAAAATGTGCATGCCTTCCTATACAGAAAGATTATTTGTAGAACCATAAAAGCAAATTCTGACTGAAGCTTTTAATAGCATGCCTTTCTAGAGGAAGAAGGTGGAAGGCAATCTCAAAAGACAGAATAGCCTTTGTTTCTTCCTAGGATTCAGACAGATGCATGCAATATGCAGTATCTCCAACACAGAGGATGCATAAGCAATATGCTGAAAATACCGCACAGATGAGCTGTGTAACATGGCAGTAAATCTGAAAAGTTCAGAAAACTGTTATACCTTAATTTGCCTACTTTGCCTAAAAAGAATTTATACCTTAGTTTGCCTAGTTGAAAAAAATGTTTTCAGGACCTCTGATTTTCTAGCAGCCCAGCAGCTTGCCCAGATCAAGCTGCTTTAGGTTTGAAATTCCAGACCAATACCCTAATTCCAAACCAATACCCTAAATCCTCAAATGTAATCAAGACAAGTTTTCCAGTGGGAAAAATAGACCATACCTTTGAAAACCTGGATTATGATAGCATTACAAAAATACAGCTGAATTCTCAGCCAAAGATTCCTTTTCCTGTCTTCTGATTCACTGCATAAAAAAACCAGCTTTGCTCTGCATTCTGCTCAGCACAGGGAGGAAACTTGACTAGCTCTGCTTGTGCTACTCCTCCCCAGACACCACAAAAGGAGGGGGGAACAAGACAAAAAAACTCCCACAAAGCAGAAGCTAAAAGCCCTTACTAACTATGGCACCCTGAATCTCCAGCTTGGATCACACAGTTGGGAAGAGCAGGCTGCCAAGTGATCCCCTTTCACACTTCTGCCTGACAGCACTGAAGGCACAGAAGCCGACAGTGCCACTTCTGCGCCACCAAGGACTCGGTGACGCGCAGCACCCGCCGCCCAAGTGGAAGGAGGTGCACAGCCACACGGCAGTGACACACCCTGGGCTCGACAGAGATTCACTGTTCAAGGTGAGCTTCCTTCTGCTCTTAACTTTCACTCTGTCTTCAAGTCAAAAAGAATGGACACCACTGATCAAGAGATAGCTTAAGACTAAGTGAACAGAATTTCCACTAGAAAGGCAAACATAACTAGAGAAATTTCCAGCCAAATTCCAGCACTGGATTTTGTGAGTAACCATCCACAATGAAGTGCAGCTTTATGCAGCTTAGATACACATATAATTGGAATACAGCTGTTAACAAACATGTGGCAATTACCTGTGACCACTCAAGACAGTATTTCTGATTTTAAACTATTAAAGACCAGAACAGTAAAGCACAAGACAAGTCAATTGCTCATTTAAATAAATTAAAGAATGGTAAGTGCCTATTACTACATTAATTAATTTAACTTAATTATTATAGCTTTTGGGTCAATTTAATTTATCTTTCATGTTCTTATATATACATGCCATTAAAAATCCAATATTCTTATAGTCTTATATTCTTATGCCATTAAAAATCCAATATCTTTAGTACAGATACTAAAACAGCTACGTCCTTTGTTTCATATAATCACCTAACTTTTTCCTTAAATGGAGAAGTTGCTACTATTCACATTTGATTTTCTGGGACAAATTCTGGTATTTAATGAGAAGTTGTGAAGAAAATAAAACCAGGAGATTTCAATTATCAGCGAATTTTCCAGAAGACAAATGTCATTAAACACCATAATCAAAAGTAGCATCAATTAACTAAGATTTAACTCTTCACAGAAATCAGCAATGCTTCAACACGACACAACCACTTCATTTGAGTTCTTACCAAGAAATCAAAATTACATGAAGTGTCAGATCTCTATATAAAAATGAATTCAAATGAATCCTGGAAGTATCAGAATAAACAACCCTAGCATCAATGGCAAGCAACTTGGTAGATAATTACTATAGTGAAACATCAGTCATGTGAACAAAATCTGGAATTATTTTTAATGTGACAGTAAGCTATAGTCCAGTACTCAATTACATTTCTGTATAGAAACAATACAAAGCACTAAACAAGAAGCATTGTGAAAAAGAAAATAAGAGACACCAGCTATGAGTTGAGCCTGACTTTCCATAAATGAAGTTTTCAAGTAACTCTACATTAACTTTCAGAAACAAAGTATTGCTTAAGTATAAGGAGTATGTTTTGTGTAATCAGGGACAAGAGACTTAGGCCTTAGGTGTACACTGTTTACTCTGCTGCAACTGTAGGCTGCCTTGCAGATCTCTACTGCTTCCTGCATCTGACCTAGCAATCATACAAGGCAGATCAGTTCACAGATGCAAAACTAATAAACCTCAAATTCCCTAAATCCCTCAACCTACTCCAGGAAATACTGCTTTAGATTCACTCAGTGAGCAGGCTCAGGCAGCTACACAGATACATAAGGAACAGACTCAGTTTCCAGCACATAGGAAAAAGTGAGAACACCTTGGGCTTGGGATGAAGAGAGCATGACCACCTTTTCCAAAAGCCTGGAACTCTAGTTCTTATTTACCTGTAGTGAAAGAATACCCAATGATAGAAAAAACCACAGTGAAACAGGAATACTTCTAAGATACCTGTAATAGTGCTGAACTACTGGATTTCCAAGAACATTTTTATGCTTAGTCTACTATGTTGCACTTCCTGTACTGAGTCAGTGGATTTTGTAATGATACTTTAACATTCTTAAACAAAATATACATGAAGCTCCTGTTACTCTGAGGGTGTAAATTCCCTCCATGTCAAGTGGCTTTAAATCAAGTTTAGTTATTCCAGTAAGTCTTTCTAAACACTTCTTTCAAATTTTCAATTTTATTAGCTTCTGTAAATTGCGAAGTCTGTGAAAAGTGCAAACTGGGTTAGTCACAGACGACTAGTTAAAACACAGTATGATGGTAACAAGGATGCAGTGTAATGTTTGCAATTTCTACACTACTTACTGCTAAACATGTATTTTATGAAAGGCTTATCCTTACACCTGCCTAATCTAATCAGTTATTCAACAACAACAAAAATAAATCATCTAAATTTAATGACAGCATATAACCATCTATGAATTTTTTTACAAACTCCAAATAGAGCTGAAGGCACCTTGATCATAGAGGTTGGACTGATGGCTGGGATGGAAAAAAAACCTACTGTGAACAATAATACAGCCTATGGCTAGCAAGGCAATGGGAGCAGAGACAAAAAGTATCTTACAGAGGACAGAAGGTAAAAATAAAGCCAGGGGAGCAATAATGTGAATCAGTACAAAGATATGCAGACACAGAAAGGGTGAACTAGTGACCTACAGCACGGGCTCTCAGCAGAGGCTAACCAAAGCAACTGGTTTTGGAAGCAGTGACAATAGAGGACAGTAACCTGGAATTTCTCAGATGCTGAATGCTAGTTTTCTTTACCTTAAATAAGCTCATTTAATGCAGGTTGTGTGAAATTTCTACATAAACCCAAATATTTGGCAATACTGATTTGAGCCTCTCAGCACTTCCACTGAAAATAAAGCTGAAGAGGTAGGGTAAGTACACAGCCTTTAAAACAAATTTTAAAGACAATATATCAATGTAGAAAAGGGCAGGAATCCTAAGGGAAGAGAAAAACCTGCAAACCTAACCATCAAAAGAGTTTAGACTGAATCATCAATTACTTCCAGTGTCAATCTCTCCTAGATGAGCAAAACATACCAAGAAGCTTCACTGAAGCAGAGGTTCAGCAGTATTATTTATCAGGAGGAACTAATATGCTATGGCTATCATTTCTTTTCCCATACACACACAGTCCTTCCTATAGCCATCTCTAACTTTAGAGTCCTGAAAAGAAAGAGATGTTCAAGGAAGATGATTTTGAAAAGGTTTCTTTCATTATTTATCCAGACAGTATGAGAGCCCCTAGGTATCATCTGTGTGCCTCTGAGGCCTCTACATCTTCCCTTTGCACAGATCACACTAGAAAAACAAATGCTGAAAAATATTGCCAAGATCAGGAAACAAAATATAACTAATCACACTAAGCAAAACACTTCCACAGTATTAAGATTTAGAAAATACTCCACACTATTAAGATTAATCTTAAAAGGAAAACATATGTCCTGTTTAGGCTTCCAAATTAAGTTTTGCGAAAGTCTTCAGAACCTGAAAATTTTGGAATCTGACATCTAAGTATTAAATAACATCTACATGCTTGTGCAAGCTCTCTGAAGTTTTCACTGCCTGAGTGTTGCATGATGTGGGAATAATTGGTTACCAGAATGTGCAACTAACTTTTCCCTGATTCACTTGAAGCAGAGTGGCACCAGCACTAACAGAGGTATTGATATACCCACGTCAGGGACTTGCAACCCAAGAAAATGCTTTTTGGTGAATACGCACATTTTAAATCAGAAAGTACCTAACATGAAATAATGTCTAGATAAATAAAAAATAAAATGAGAACATGGTCTCTCACATTCCAAAACTCACTTTTTTCTCTCTCTGTCACCTGTGATTGATCTGAAATTCTATCTCAATATGTAAAGGTACTACAAAATCACATATACTTCAGCCTCAGGAAATACACAAAGTACCTCTGCAAGTCCCAGTAATGCAACTGAAAGTTTATCTTCTGGGATTTGGCTATCATAAATCAGAAGTTACTACCATTTTCCACTAAAAAGAGATGTGTTGGTAATGTGAGTGTTCTGTCTGCCAGTCTCTCACAAGAAGAATTTTAAGTTACCCATTCAGTTAGTGAATGAAAGCAGTAAGCAGCGATACAGAAAATCCATTAGCTCTCTTTGTCCTCTCTGTGCACCTGTACTGTGCACAGAGTGGCTGGGTCCAATGCTCTGTTATTTTAGAGGCCCTCCTTTCAAACCAACCTTGCTATCTCTTCGCGGTGGGCAGTCCAGTCACGAATGTAGTCTTCCTGCTCCTTTATCCTGTGCTTGAATGTGTTGCTGCTTTGAGCTGCTGTCCCAGCGCTCTGCAGTCGCGTGGTTTTCAGGGCTGGAGAGGTACGTAGACGGGTATGTTTAGGGGAATTACGGTTTGATCCGAATTCATCTTCTGAGGTGGAAGCATAATCTGTAGGAAAGCGCCTCCATCTTGCACTTACTAAATTAGTTTAATTATTAAAAAAGAATTATTATGGCATCTTTAGTAAGAAAAAACAGCATTATTTCAGAGACATCACAAAAATACACAGCTATTCATTATCCATCCCCAGGTACCTCACAAAAGATTCATTTACTACATCTTTAAAAGAAAGCTACAGAATTTGTGTTAAATAAAAAATATTGATTAATAAAAACATAAAACTAATGCTCTTTGTATAGTGATGAGTGAAGTAAGATGTAAAAGCCAGTGATTGTATACAAGCTCAAACAAACTGTATTACAAAACAAGGGCCCAATTCATTAACATTTAAGTATATAGTCAGATTGCACTTTTTCTGCAGATTTTTTCCCAAATTTCATTCAAGGTTTATGTGATTCACAAAAAAATTATGAAGAGATACGAAGGAAGGATGGAGCTGGCACCAAGCCCAGAATGCATGCTTACATAAGAAAAGCATAAAACTCCTAGATGATAGGTAGGTCTTTTCCAACCTTAATGAATCTATGATTCTATGCTTAAATGTTTAGTACAGAAAAAGAATATGTAAAATTAATGTTGTGTTATAAAAATCTGCAGCACAACCGTAAGAAAAGCAGCCTCAGAGAAAAAAGTCTACATTCTGACATGCAGCACAGAAAGCATTATACAGCCACGTTGCTGAGGACAGCCTGACGTACAGAACTGAAACGAAGTAGGAGGTTCTTGTCCCCTTAGGAATTACTGAAGTCTAGAAAATGGATTTCAGATGTGCTGTCCTCAAACATTCCCAGCAAGAAGAGATACCACCAAGTGTAAAGAAATCCCCATCACCACAACCTGCTAAATTCTTACAGGGGATTTAATACCCCAAACTTATCGACGAGGCTCTGTAAGTACTGCAGAAAATTAAAAAAGGTGTGACCACCTCTTGGTAACTGAAAAATACTAGAATTGAATGATGTAAATTGCTCTTAATAGTATTACAAGATGTAAGAATAATGATTTCTCCTGATACATTAAAAAAACCCCAACATTACAAATGAAGTATACACCAATATGAATTTAAGTAACAAATAATGAAAGCAATTTTTGTGTAATGCAAAAATTATGGTATGTAGAATAAGACATTGGTGTATAAGCTTACATCCCTTCCCTCATATAAATAATGAATTTTCAATGCTGAAAACAAAAATATGTTTGTGTAATTTTTTTCAGGTTTAAATGTGGGCTTCAAATTATGTCCAGTTCTACTTTTAAATAGATTTTCTAACTTTATTGAAGAAAGTAACAATGTCTCTCCAATTACTTTCTGATCTCTTTTTGGAGGCTTCAAAGTTGTTTGATGTTAGGGAAGTAGAACATGAGCAGAAAAAGTACATTTTCCCACCAACAGCATGCAAGCAATGTGTGAGCAAAGTCCAAAGAGCTTTATGAGTTGGGCCCACATTTTATCATCCATTTTTGTTTAAATTCTTTGTCCCAGTTCAAATTATGTTCTTCAAAAGAAGTACAAAATTTATCTTAACATCTCTCAGATGAGCTAGTTCAGCAACTCAGCACTGTACAATGAGCATATGTAATAATATATTTAAAAACTAAAAATTGAATGAGAAGTGAAATATCAGAAACAGATTTGATTTCTAGTACTCTACCACTGTAAGTTTCAACATCAGGGTCTGGGTCTGGGAGAAGCTTGGATTTCTCTGTGTACAAAATAGTGTTTTATCACGTTAATTCGTTTTAAAACATTCAGATTAGAAGCATTTGCTTAAATAAAGTATATTGATGAGATTAGTCTTAGGTCCTGTTTTCCACACAAACATTTTTTCAGAAAAAGATTATACATTCATTCAAAAATATGGAATTTTGTAAAGGCCTAAACATTTCAGAGATGCTAATTGAAATGACATCAATAACAATCGCTTACAGAGTGTCATAAAACCCCTATTTTTAAGACCCTGAAATTTTAAGGCCTTAAAATGTTGGGGGATTACATATTATCAATGTGTTTCTCAATAATATGAGGAAAAAGTTATTGTAGGCCTTGCAGTAAAAAATCTGAAAGTTGTACAATTCACAACAAGCAATATCCAAGCATGTTTCCCAGTAAGGTAGCTATACATTTGTACATATATGCTTTTAATACTATCTTTAAATTATGCAGGCCCAAAATGTCATTGTAATTTATGTTGATTTCTGAAAGCTGTTGTGCAGTTGCATATCTCAGACACCAAAGACTGTGAATATCAGTACCACTAACCAGAAAATCCTCCAAAACCCTGGCTAAAATAATCAGCATTCAAACTTAATTTAGTGACTACTCTGTGAGAAGTATAATGTCCTGATAACATATTAGGCTGGCAAGTTTGGTGATTTGGACAGCATAGTCCCACTTTAAAAATCTGAGAATAAATTTTATTGACTATATTCCTTAAAAAATATTCTACTCTCATTGATGCATTGCCTTCTCAAGCTGCATCCATTTGCAAGATCCTACTACTAACATGTACTTACTAAGGGCTGTTTCTTCTCCATTATCAATTTTTTTTCCCCCACAGTTACCTCAACAGCTTTGATCAACCTATCTGCCAGCTATCTGCAATGACAGCTAGGTCAGCAAGCCAGCAGAGCTGCCAAACGCAACTGGCTGCTCAAGGTCCCTCTGTTGTGACTCAATGCCTAATTTTACAGTAGCAGTTTAGCACTTTTGCACTAGGTCTGAATCCTGCCGTTTGTTTTCCTGACACATAGCTACTTCTGTAACAGCATCTTCAATTTTCCTCCGTTGTGGAAATAGGTCTTTGGTCTCCTCTTTCTTTATTGATCACACTCTACTGCTTGATAATGCAGTGCCTTGATCAGACCTTTCACTGCTTGTGCTATAAAGTTACTAATTCTGCTTCATGTGTCTTCACAGTGTTGTCAGTTATCAAGCCTCCTAACCCAGAAACACTCCGGTAATCACTCGAATGCTGACAATTCTCATGCATGATGTTCCATTTATCTGCTTGCCCTTTCATATAAAAGTAAGCAATACTTCACTGCATCAAGGATTAAAAATGATTCTTGAAATTACAGACTTGCTGCTAGCTCTGTCAATCCTATTATGTTGCAATTCATCCACACGAAGTACAAAACAATAAAAAAAATTCAGAAACTACATCTTATTCTTGCTCTCTTTTTACAGGTATGTATGTCTGAACATTGATTTTGGAAGTGCAGAAATAATTTTCTCTTTGTAGGCTGGATTTAAGAGGCTGACAATATTTAATGATCTAAAATGTGGTAATATTAACTGACCTCCGATGAGATAACCCATGGAACATATTTAACATTTTTAAGAGCAGCTATTCCTCTGGTAAAGGAAACAGAACCCCAAACCCTATATTGGTAATAATCATTCATTTTCCACTCTTTCTGTGTCCAGGGAGAGAAGAAAATCCATTCTTGTTATGCCTTGATTAAATATGCCTGAAGTAAAACACTTTCAAACAGTTGAGACACTTTTGTCAAGCACTTCATTAATACTTTACAAAAGTGCTAAAATTAATTGAATTGTTGATTTTCCTAGGAAAAAATTTAAATTGAGGAATTAAAAGTGGCCTATATATAACTGGAGATGCATGTATATATTTATACTCCTGTATACACTAGAAGATTATACCACTTTCAAGGCAATTCAGATTTTCCTAAAGTATCTAAAGTATCTAATCTAAATAAACCAGTAAAAAAATTATTCACTAATGTTACTGATACAGACAAAATTCAGAACTCTAAATCCTAAACAAACAGTAGTAATAATATTTTTACTTATATAGTAACAAGACTTGATTCGTTTATTTAGCAATGATTTTGTTTTGAAAGTATCTGACTGCTTTATTAATTGCTTTCAGATTTTAGCCTTTACATTGATAAGCTTCTCCCGTGATATGTATTACCTGTGAAGTTTTATATGACAGAAGCTATTACTACTGCAGATTTTTCTAGCAATGGTTTTTTTTGAATTACCTAAATTATTATGTTGGGGTACCCATGAAAAGATGGCATCTTTTCTCTCCTGAAAACACAGTATTTTATACAAGCTACAGTAAACTCTGACTGTGTGACAAAGGTAAATGAGCATTTAGCAAGCAAAGACAATTGTGATAGACTAATAGAGTGGGAAGAGAAAGATACACTCACTCCCCTTAACAGAAGCAGCAAACCACTTCAATGCAGCAACCTCAGAAAAGTTTAGGAAGTCTGCAATACTTCACATCGACATAAACCTCAAAATTCATATAGAGTTTTGTGAAAAACAAAAGCAGTGAATTGACAACATCTGGGCTTTACCTTTTTAAAAAATCAGCAATATCATAATGCGAACTAGTATACATCATTAAAATAAACATATAGAAATCTTAACTGACGCTTCCTTAACCAAGCGTTGCCACCTTTCACGCTGCACTGTCAATTCAAAATTTTGATTACAGTTGAAAACGTGCTATTTTTCCAATTATATCTTACAAGGAAAGACCAAATTTTTATTGGAAGTTTCACCTATTTTGGGTACCTTTGTAGACACCTGTCATAGTATCAAACAGATTCAACTTTATAGTTCAGCGAACTCCTCATTTGTATCTCAGCAGAAATTTCTATTCCGCTAATAAATGACACAGCCAAAAGTAACTACCTGGGGCATACACAATGCTACGAATCCTGACATGGTCCACTTATGATACACAAGCAACAGAAGGACAGCAGGAGGGGGGGGAATTAAATATCACAGTTGCTTATACCAAGTCTGAATAGGATGTAGCAAAATTTCAATGTGCTGCAACACTGGAAGTTACTCTATTAATTTTATTCTTAAGACTGTGGATTGACTGCAAATATGGCAAAGCTGGTAGCATGACAATTCTAAAAGCAAGCAGACATTTATTTTAGATACTCATTCCACATAAGAGTTCATTTTTTTATAATTACCACATTTTATTTTGATAGGTTTAATACTGCCGTTGAAAAAAACTACCAGCTTTTACACTGCTTGCACTAAGAATGTTATGTTAACTTCTAACAGAATAGTAGGTTAAAATTAGTAGATTGCATGGATTTTTCCGTCCAAACATAAGACAAGGCAGAGTAACCACCACACCAAAGAAGATCAACATGATTTGGAAATCATGATGAAATCATAAATTGCCGTAATTTAGAACAGAGAATGGGAAATAATCCAAGATAGGCCAAACCCTTTAACAGAAATTACTTTATGATATTTAGTTAGGTACTACATAGTTTTTCAATTCATTACTTCAATGTTATTATTCTTATCAAAAAAATCTCTGCCTATTTACAAGCCTACCTTATAAATAAATATTATATCTTCTATGTAGTAAATAGTGTTGCTGACCTTCTGAACTTCTACTACCATGATCTGAGCTAAGAGATCTTGGCTCTGTTTTTGCACTAAAACCAATGACTGCTGGTACATCTGACCGTCCCAGTGCAGCTCTGTTTTACTGGTTTCAAGAGGAAAACATAACTAAAGAGTTAAAGATTACAATTTCTTGTCTATGATTTTAAGTGAGAAACCTCCACAAGACTTGCCATGGAAGCCTCTTACTCCAAAGAAAAAGACCGCATCAACTAGAACTCAACGGTTTCATAAGAACTCTTTCTTAAACAATTTTTTAAAAAACCCACATTAAAAACATCTAGTACTGTATAAAATTATTTCAAATAATCTCACATACCTGAGGGAGAATTATGAGCTGAAGCCAAGGATTTGGATTTAGAATCCGAAAGTCGAGAAATGCTATTGGCTCGAGTTCTAGCAGAAACTTTAGTGCTATCTCCTCCTGAGAGCAACCTTGAACCACTTCTGATAATTGCTTCTGGGGTACGAGATGAGGCAGTGCTTCTGGTTATCGTTGCTTCAGAATCACTACGTGCTGATAAAGAGCCAAGTCGAGTTCTGCGAGGTTGAGCGAGTAAGTCTATTCTGGAAATATTTCTCCTCCCTGACGGAGGTTTTGACGTAGAACTTGTAGTGGACACTTCAGAAGCTACTGAAGCCTTATCAGCATCAGCAAGCTCGCTGTCTGAGACTTCACCAAGGCGTGCTCTGCGCAAAAGAGAAGTCCTTGTGGGACGAGGTCTTGGAAGAGTGGTAGATTTACTAGACTGCCCAAGTCCAGCAGGAGAGGCTTTTGATTTACCTGACTTTCCTTCCATCTTGGAATGTATAAGTTCATCTGCTGAGGCAAAAGGAACTCTTCCATGTGATTTGCCAGAGTAGTTTTCCTGGTCAGATGACAGGATATCAGAAATGGCAGAATGAGGTACACTGGATGTTTGGTCATCATCTGTTAAATCTACTGATGGCTGCCTCATTCTTCCACTGGACTGCACAGTTTTGCGAGCGTCAGCTCGAGACCCACCATCTGAAGATCGACTCTTAGTTTTCTTTTCCATCTTTTCTCTGGCACTTGTAGAAGATTTTAAAACATCCTTGGAAGGGGAACCAGTGGAACATCTATCTTTATATAAGGTTGTAAAGCTCTTCCGCTTCTGTGTGGATTTTCTTTCAGTGTCACCAGTAACAAGACTGATTGTGCTGGCTGTATCAACGTCTGATTCTGGTGATATGGAATTATCTCTGTTGTAACTAGGAGTGTCAGGACCTTCATCAGTTTTATTTTCTTCACGCAATTTAGCTTCAAGGAAAGCCATTACAGCTTCTGTGTCTTTTAAAATGAGTGTTGTATCTATACTGGAATCAGTGTCCATCGAATCACTTCTGTCACGTAACCTGTTTGCAGATACTAAAGGGGCAGCAGAACCACTTTGCTTATTAATGTGAGGAATAAGTTCTATAGGTATATTTGTGCTAGGCTTATCTATAGTAAAGCTACCTTGCCTCACTAATGGTTTTGAAGATTCCTTTTTTTCTCCTCCAAGTATTTTAGGACTTTGTCCTCTCATGATTTCCTCATTTTTTCTTCTTTTTCCTTCAGTCTGCACCAACTTAATTTCTGCTTTATCTGTAATATGTCCAGGAGCACTGTCTTGATAATCCAAAGTTTTGGGTGACGTAACTATCTCCTCCCTACCTTTCTCAACCTGGATTGCAGTGGATTTTGTAGAGGATAATTTTGAGGATGTCCAGTGTCCTTGCTCCTTTCTTTCTTGTTGCTGAATTTTTGCTAAAGCTTGTTTCACCACAGAAATTTCTCTGCCAGTTTCAACTCTTTCTTTACTAGAAGAGCTGGGAAAAGAAAAAACTTTGTCTCCAGTAGCTTTGGGTGAAAGACCATTCATAGTTCTGCTTGACTTAGCATCTGAGGCACGAGCCGGAGCTTCTTTCTCCTGAAGTTCAGTGTCTTGCTTTTCACCTATTTCTGATCTCTGATGTGATGCAGGTTTTGTTTTTGAGTTTTCATTCACTTTCTCCTCTATGGGAAGCTGTGGAAGTGTCCTCCTCTTTCGCTCACCTTGGCTGGTCATAGAAGCAGCTGAACCAGCACTTCTAACAGAAATACCAGACTCACTGATGTCTGTGTCTAAAAATGAAAGAGTAAAAAATATTTGAGAATTCAACAGCAAGGCAAGGCAAACAGAGAGATTAAATGTTTAAGACTGCATAAGGCTAATACAATATAAAAAAGAACTGAAAAAGTCATCAGTCCATCCTGCTATTCTATGGCAAGATCAATTATATTTAGACAAGTGTAGGTTGAAAACATTTAACAAACTCTTTTAGCCAGCTGAATCACATATACAAAGTTTTTACGATCTTACAGTAGGTTAAAATAGGTTAAGAAATCACTGTTACATCAATCAGCACACCATTACAAGTGGAAAGCAAGACTTAGATTCCTAAACACCTTTAGGACCAGATTTCAAAACTACCAGAAAGAGTAAGATCCTCCTTCTTCCTCCTTGCATGTTCCACAGCTTAGGTCTGTCTAATGGACAGACTACAGCCCTCCCCTGTGAGACCTCGCCTCACTCAGACAAGAATCTGCAGTGGTGGAGGACACTTGTCAGCAATATTGAAAAGCCCCACTCATGAACAAAGAACTTACTATGGCTTAGAAAGCAAAAATAATGTTTTTATCCCACACAAGACACTGTAGTGTAAGAATGTATAGAAAATGTATACAAAGTGTCAAAAGAATGCAGTACTACTGCTAAAGCACTTTTATTGAATTCTTAGTGTACACAGAATGCTGCTTCAGCAGAACAGCATGGCCATCCCATGGACTGTAGCAAGGAGTAACTGTTTTAGGAACCAAACTTTATTTTTCCACAGTGATGATGGCTGTGCCCTCCTTGCTCATTTAACAAACACAGCAGTTGTGCTGTCAGAAACAAGCCTCCATCACTCAAAGGTGATATAAATTGCTCTATGAATTGCTCTGACTTTGAGTATTTGGATAGAAAAAATTCTTTTTGCAGTTCATTTGTCAGCTGTTGCACTATAATGTGCCACACTTAGTAACACACGTCTGTCAATTCCCTTTTTGCCAGGAGAGATCAATAAACAACTGCTCTGCATACCCTGTTGGGATTTTCCTATCACGGCTTGCCACCAACACTGGTTGCTCCAGGAACATAAACTGGAGTACAGGGTTTCTCCCTCTGCAAGAATCCCCTAAACAATTAATTATCAACAATCGCGCCGTATGTATACCTGCTACTGTGGAATATGGGGTTACATTTGTTAAAATGGCTAAGGCTCGTGCTCACCAGCAGGCCCCGTGGGAAAGGCACAGCTGCGGGCTGCACGGTTGGAACTTGCTCAGGGGGAGAGGCAGTTGCCAGTGAGGAGAGAGGCAGTTGAGTGACACTTGGGCGTGAGATTGTGATTGGCTGGAGGAACGCGTGGACAGCACATGAACAGGAAGCTGATTGGGTGACAGGACGAGCGGACAGCAGCACTGCCGCCGTGCCAGCCAATGGGTGCCCTTCTGCTGTTGAGTTCTGTTAGGCTTCGGCCTGGTTTTGGTTGAGTTGGTTGAGATTAAGGGTATACAGAAAGGGCAATTTTTGGCAATAAATGGATCTTCTTTGGACGTACAAGAGGGTCTGTCGGCTTTGTTCCCCATTGCTACATGCTACTTTCTCTCCATGCTCTTCAATCTACCTTTTCTCTTTGCAGTGTCACACCTTTGATGAAGAAAGCAAAAAGGACTCACAGCTTTTTTTTTCTATAATCTATGTTAAGACACTGATTTGAGAAGCAGGAAGTACCTCTGAAATCTAAGCAAGGTTTTCTAATTCCAGAACTGTTTTTTTTCTTGAAAATGACGAAACAAATTTAAGGTTTAATGAAATTCAGTATGATTGGCTTCTGTGAAGATTGACTTCTCTCAGACATGTCTACCAGATCAAGTATTTTATACATATGTAAGCATGTAACTTGCTTCTTGGTGAATTACAAGCAGCCTTTAGTAAAAAAAAAGGCATGGGGTTGTTAATCATATTTGGCTATACGTGTGTTATGTGAAGTTTAGATACTCAGATTTCTAAAGATACAGGCATCTAAGTCAACAAGATGTATTCTGTGAGTTGGTTTTTAGATATACATACCAAATTTTACTTTTATTACACCTTTGGTGCTTGAATGCTTTATTTTCCTTTTAGTATTTTAGAATTCTTGCAGTATGGATATGCACTACACAGTAGTTGCTTCACTTCATCTCTTATCTTAGTTCTTATAATGCTAAAAGAAGCCTTTTCTTTATCTCTCCAAAGATGATGTTAGGTAGTGCCTCACCTGAAAGTGATCATTTAAAACAATACAGAAAACAAAAGACCACCAAAGCTCCTGATTAACCACCCAAAGGATCAGTCTCAATAGCTATGATTTTAAGTGCCCTGAATGTACACACCCAATCCTTTCAAATAGTGCGAAATTTGCTCTTGATTTCCATTATTCTGTGTATACTGGATAACTTAATTTTCCCCCTTTCCACCTCCTTTGACTTCTAGTATCCTAGGAAAAGTTCAGTGCTTATGAGGGGAGGGAAAGCTACAACAGAAGCAGCAGTCACTGGTTAAGAATTCTTTCATGCATTGATGCAGAAGTTTGCATTATGCAACATCAAAAGCAAAACAACTTTGTAAAACTTCTCCCAAAGATGATCACAACCTCTAAAGTGAAATTGGCAGGAAGAAAAAAGCAGAAAAGAAGATAACTAACTTGTTTATAGTCAAGAGTGCAGATGTTAAAGAATAAACCATTTAAATACCAGAAATGTGAATAATTGAATTATGGAGAGACAACCTGAACATCTGGCACTGACAAGAAAGGGAGATAAGGTTGTTCATTGCTAAGGAGAGGGTTTCAGGGTTTTTCAAGAAATGTAACAGGTCCTCTGTATTTCCAAGATAAGGAAGGATGCTATGCTTCAGCTGAAGTCTCTCAGGTTGGATTGTTTAATAATCATTACACTGAAGTCCAATTTAGACTAATAAAGATGTAAGGAAAGAAACATACTATACAGACCAACCCAAACTGTATTTAAGTGAAAGTTTCTCCATATTAAACAGTTTATAAACACTCCTGTTTTAGTAATATTCAGTGTAATACTGCCACTCAACTACCATGCTAGACACCACTGCTGTTGAGCTCGTTTTTACACTGTTTCTGCTCAATGAAACAGAAGAATTGCATGTGAAAATGAGGCATTAGGAGTAAAAAAGCTGATCAAGTACCGTACATAATCATTCTTTTCTCCCTTTCACAGGTTTTTTCAGCATAAATTTTGACAAGAAGAACAGTTTTTAATACCATTTTCTAATGGAGCAGGCACCGAGGACTCCAATCTCATGTCATCTTGGTCATGACGTGTGTGATTAGCAGCCAAACTGGCCCACTGCGATACCCAACGTTTACCTCCAGGGTTAGGAGAACCTTCCTAAGAAAGAAAAAAAAAGCAGAAGAAAAATTATAACTGTTTGATTAAAAGCATGCCATCTTTCCAGGTTTTTCCTGAATACATATGTCAGACACTATTTTCCTGGAGGAAGTTGAAAAAAATAGTTCTCCTCAATAAATTTTAGAATCCCCAGCTCTACAATGGCAAACAAACAATCAAAACTTACACAGCTGCAGAATCAGTACCAAAGAAACAACAGTTCCTAGTGCAGTAAACTTTTAAACATCAGAACCTATATAAAATACATCAGAGCACGTGCTAGTTTTAAGATCAGGTTATTTCACTCCTCAGCTCAGAAGTGCAGGAAAAGAACATGGGGTGTAGGGGTGCGTTAAAAAATTAAAAATGTGCTTCAGGAAGACAAGAAAGTGACATTTTACCAGCTTAGAAGACCCTCTTGTCCAGATGAAATATTGTATTTACTTCATTATAGAAAGACTACCTTAAGGACTGAAAGAGTAAGATAAGTTATGATGGAAAGGAAAGGAAGCTCAGATTATTTGTTTGGCCTAAATAAAAAAAGAAGCAAAGATTAGTTTTAAGCCATCCTATTTAATAACAGTGAAATCAATGTCATCAGTATTTTACAATTTTTTTGAAGCTAAACCAGAAATTAATTTAGTTTCTTGATGGCAAGCCTTTTGAAATCTTGAAGATTTTTAAAATGTAAGAAAAGCATAGAATTAAACCATGTTCTTGTGTTACCACAGCATATTTTTTTCAAAACCTGATTTCTAAATATAGTGCAATGTTACTGTCATATCAAATATATTACAGTCTCTCTTGCTTACATCTCCAAAAAATGTCACTAGCTCTGCTGCATCTTCAAATCTTCACACACTATTCAAAATGCTGGTTTTTGCCTAATGCCTTGACCACTCTCGGGTTCTTGTCTTTCACCAGAAAACAACACTATACATTTTATAAAATTTATGTAGCAGAAATAGAATGGTGAACAATGTCACCTATTTTATGACAACTTCTTTCAAATTAAAAGTTACTCAGACATTTGAAGCTTGAATTTATGATCTTGAATTTCTCCTGATTAATGCAAACAAGTGCAACATAACAAATCTCTTCCAGAATATCATGAGTGTAGTAAATCAGAGATGCAGCAGGTAATTTGTTTGAAGTATTATAAAAATTTCCATATTTTGAGTTTATTTTTTAGAATCAAAATGTTCTAAAATTCAAATCTAACAACAGCAAAGGAAGGCAATTCAATATTTCTGTTATTTATGGGCATTTCTTAGGACAATGCAAGGTGCCAGTAAGAATATTACAAAAAGCACATAGCATTTATGAGCTGACAACTAATGAACCCTCATTCTTCTTTCCTATCACTAAACTTTCTTTTCCTGTCTGTACTAGTGAACTTCTATCCAATAAAACAACTAATTATAGCCAAATCCAAACATGATAGATGTCCCAATCATCTTTGCTACAGAAAACTTCAACTAATCCCTTCTGTACCACCTAACCAATTTCAGAGATACAGATATGTGTCAAAAATCTGAATTTTACTTCACCATGGAGAAACATAGTAAGACTTTGCAGATTAACTGCAGCAAAGCAACATGATGAAATTATTTTTCTCTGAATGCAATTACCAAACCAAAAAATGGTTTCTACATAACAGTGAATGTAAATGTGTGCTTTGCCAGCTGTCTATACAAGCACAAACAACAACCAAAATATGCAGTTTCTTTTCATAGTAGTCTAAGCACATCCAGAAGGTGTAAGGTTTATAAAACACGTATCTAAAAAGTCATGTTCAGTTATCCTGATGTTCTTCCTATAACCCATATCAATTTGCATCTTACAGGCTCTCAAGAAAGCAATCCTTCAAGTCTTCTCTTGAATACAAAAAGGAATTTCCTTGTCTTTCAGAAAAGCTGGGTTTACCTATGAGGTACCAGCCTTCTACCTTCATATTAAATCTGCTTTCTCTTATGCTTATTGCACATAAAAAGTCAATAGGAGTAATAAATCTTTGGAAAATGTATGAATGGATTTCTGTGGACTTATGATTTAGCCTGAAGATTTAAGGCTTCAGGCTCCACATCTGAAAAAAATCCATAGCACACACACATTACTCCTGAAAGCTCTTGTACATGGCATTTCAGAGCATAACAAAAGTTTTTTTAAAAATAAATTTCAACAAGGTGAATAAAATTTATAAAAAAATAAATGTCTTTTCAGACACATAGCTCCAGTCAGTTCAAGTTGTAAGAAATATATTAGGTCATCTTTTCATAAACTTCTGTCTTGAAAGCAGTTCTTCCCTCCTTACTCTACCTGCTTCAGAACCATATTCCTCCGGGGTGATGATCTTTTTACAGATTTCCATACATTATTTATTTACAGCCAATGTCTTCAAGTTATTCCTGGAACAACACTGACACCTATCTTAAACAGTTCTTTTTTTCTTCTGTTACACTTGCTCCCTTTATACACGAAAACCCAGCAACTGTACCCACCTCAGCTATTTCTTTGCCAGACTAATTGAACAGCATTGATCTGTTCTTGTTAGGTAAATCTCCATTCCTGTAACAATCTGAGTAGACTTCTTTGTACTTTCTCTAGACTTGTGTCCACCCTTCTTGACCAAGAATGGGGACAATTCTAGTGCTACTATTACAGGAGAAGCTTCATCATGTGGATAACACTGCCCTTTTCTGCTGATAACAGATTTCCCAGGTATCCAAGGGTCCTATTTGCCTTTTCACAACCCTTTGATATTGGTGACACATCAGTCTACATTTCAGTATAGCATCTAAGTTCAAATGAAAAGTGAGTATCAAACTTCGAACGAAACTGATTGTTCTACAGGACAGGAAATTACAGTAAATTGAGAGGACAAACAAAAGGAAAATACAACCTCTAAATACTCCACTTCTAAGAAGCAATACAGCAAATATTTACATGAATGGAATTATTAAATATTCAGAATGTCAGTAGTATTATTCATCTGATCTTCAGTGGGAAAGACAAAGTAGGCATTCAAAACAGCAAAAGGAACATTGTAGTCAATGGCACTGATGACTCTGAAGATGAAGAACCAGGTTTCTGAGCTTTAGTCTTACCAAAAAATAAAAACTCCAAACTAACCAAAACCCAGAAGCGTATCAAACACAATGTTGATAAAACATTATTTAAGAACCGTGTTTAGCACAGATAACTGACCACTGAAAATTAAATGGAAGCTATATGGATAAATTATAGCCCAATGCCTGCAGTATTTTTATCAACCAAGCTCATATGGTCAGAACAAGTAATAATAACAACAACAATAATAGTCTCTTTGTTCTCTATTTACTGAATTTTTGTTCTTAAATCACACTTACCTTGGTTGGCAAGTGGCAGCTTATAATATAGAAAATAAAAACATTTAAATATTTTAAATAGATGGATTTAGTATTTTCATTGCCTATATGTAATCATTAAAAAGGCAAGAACCAGTGCATTCAGGCTCTGTCCAACTGTGTCAAGACACTCACTCTGCATTTTATTTTATTTATGACACACACTACTCCAAAGTACGTAAAGACTGTTGTATCAAAGAAAAAGCTGACAATTTCTTTAACAAGAAAAGCATTTCCAAGCATTTTATTCACGATAATTCACAAGCCCTGTACAGCTAAGATATTTAAGTTCAGAATAAGCTTTCAATCCCCAAAGTGACTCTAGAGGACCCTGTCCTGCCTTGCCAGCGGGATTGGACTGGATGGTCTCCAGAGGTGTCTTCCAACCCTAACTATTCTGTGATTTGTAAAACTGTTTTTATAAAATATTTATAATTTCCCAGGCTATCTTTTCCATCTTTTTGAATAGAAATATCTTAGATTTTTATTCTTTGCTTTTCTATGACAATCATGTTCTGAAGTCACCTCATTCTACTAAATCATCTACAGGAATTACTGTGATGGACAGCTGGAGTAAGATCCACCCACAATCTGAGTGGATACAAAACTGAGCTACCCTGACATTATCTGACTATTAAGCCAAGATCTTCAATAAGGTTTATAAACTTAGGATCTGCAGCTCAGTAATGCAGTAAGTCTTCCAAAACCCACAAGCAGAAAAGTTTGTATATGAGAGCATGACCCACATACTTCACAAATCAAACACATTTGCCTCTCCCTTTACTACTGACAAAACAAACTGACTGCAAGTTTTGGTAATAAGACCTTAAATGTAACAATCTTCTCTTAAGTAGTTATCCTCATGACTGTTTTCCCATTATTTCTCTACAAAGCACACCTCAAATTTTCTGAACTAGTTTCTCTTCTACATATCTGTCAACAAACTTCTACTTTTAACTTTCTCTAGTTAGCTTTCCTCCACCTTCATCTGCCCTCAACTCTTCTCACACTAATCTTTTATCCACGTTGCTTATGACAGTTTTGCTCCTTGACTTACCAAATATTTTTCAATTTTTCCCCATCATCATGCCTTGTAACAATATTTTAAATTATGCTAATAACCGATTCTCTCCCACCATATAAAGACCTTTTAAAGCAGCACAGCAATCACAGTAACAAAACAGCATAATTCTTCTAATTTCAACCTAAATCAAAGTGAGTTTTAGTATGTCACTGCCAGAAGGTTTCTTAAACCTGCTGTAAGATTGCAGAAGTAGTCTCAGTCTTGTAAAAACAAAGCCTTTTATTTGCAAAATTGACACCTGAAAAACCCAATTATGTTCATAAAATAAATCACATATTCTTCTTCTGCTTATGGAATTATAAAAGTGGAAAAATATCAATACTCTTGAAAACTGATAAGGCATGAAAGACCTGAGTGCTGCAAAAGGCATAAAAAAAAAAGAGAGAAAGAATGTGGTTATAGATTTGTGCAAAGAAGCAAGGTGAAAAATCTTCCACAGGATATGCTTATGCTGTGTGGCAATACTTCACTTGAAGCTGTAACCTTACAGAAGCTAGTTAAAGGTACTAATCTAGACACAGTGACACACTTAGTGTCTCAAGACTTCACAGTAGCTAAACTACAACCATGATAAAACATACCTCTAGGAGAAACAGATTTGTAGATACTAAAATCAATGTATTTGCATGGCAGGAACACAATGTAATACTTTAGGCTCTTGATATATTAAAAAAAAAGTTGCTAATTTATAAAGTTTGATAAATGACAGGATCATGCTTCAGAAACAGTTTGGCCAAGGAAAGTAGAATTAAGTGTTATGTGCTTCATTGCTGTTACCATCTGATTCTGCTCCATTGTGATCCTGTTCTGCTCCAGACACATTTCAAGCTAGTTTATCCATCAAAATGATATCAGAATGTCTCCCAAGATTTCAGTATGAAATACGATCAATATCTAGCTTGTGTGCGTATTCTAAGTGATATATATATAAAGCCAGGCATTTACCTCTGATTAATCTTTCACCAACTGATTAAGTTATACTGCATCTGAATGAACTCATATAAGTGACTTGGGATGAGTGGCACCTTACTGGAGAACCTAAATTGTGAATGTAAAAACCTAAAGTCCTCTGGCTTCAGAGAAAAAAATCTGAAAAGTATTATCCACCAATTTTTTTCCTAGCTGACTTTGTAACATGCATTAAATGCATACATCTTATTTCTGAATTTTAATATAGTTACTTGCTTTGGGCTATAAAACATAATCAGCTTTTCCTCAGTTCCGCTGCAGAACTTACATGAAGTGTATACTGTGCAAAGTTATGTTGTTGCAAGGAAACTTCTGCTACATTTCTAATACACTGCTGTTAGTGCACATAGAAAGGCAGCCAAGTTTTAAAACATCTCCGCAATGTAATGTGCCTGTCTCTGACAGAGAAACTTTGGTAATGCAATAAAGGCCTAGGAGAAATAAAATACTTATAGATCTGAGTTAATCTTTTCCAGGCAAGATTTTGTTTCCTGTTTAACACTTACTGGTCAGTTCTTAGTGCTCTCTTTTAGTGGAAGAAAAAAGAAGACCGTCAAAAATTAAATTCTACCTCTGTGTCAAGAAATCCAGTTGTACTCAGTGGTCTTTTTTCTTCCAGCACTACTGCAGCAGAATTTATAGCCCAATCTTTTACTAAATCTTTCTGGTTCTCGTTGATAACAGGCCTATTATAATCCTGGCTGTCATCCACTCCAAATACCTGAAAATGAAACAAACCATTACATTCATTAACCCAATACCATCCTTATGCAATGTTCAATGTTAATGGATGGATGGTGGCATGCTGGATAGTGAGTATAAATAAGCTTTACTGAATTATGCTTATCTGTCACCTTGGCGCAATCTACAAATTAAATAGAAGAAACACCTACAGCAATTAAAAAAAAAGTGGAAGTCTACATCAATGTTGTGAAAATTTAAGGAACTGCTGGTTGGAATGGTCAGATATGAAAAAATGACACTGATGTAAGGAACAAAAGATAAAAGCAAAATCACTGTAAAACCCATTTTACCAATTAAGGGAAAACCCCAATAACTAGACACCATATTAAACACCAAATTTTCAGATTTTTGCTATTATCTAATGAGAATAAGAAATACAAATGCTTGCATTTGCTATTAATATGCTTGTTGAATTATTTCTCTAATATAAACAAAATTTCAGTTTTTCAATTTTTAGGGACTTAGCAGATGTTAAAAGTCCACCAGGTCTCATGAACTATGTTGACCCATCTCACCCAAGATGTGACTTGGCATAGGTCTTTTACTGCTGTTTCCTAATGATGCTTATAATCTCTTCTGCTTATGCCAGAATAATTTTCCAATGACATTTTATAAACACTGCTCAGAAAAAATACTAGAAAAACATTATTACCAAGGCAATTTAGTAATAAGAACTTTAGTAGGAGAACCAGCATTCTGTTTGTCAAATTTCTCATATGTCACAGAAAACAAGGAATATAAACTGCTTTCAGAATTGATATATAATCAAAGATATTTTAGAAAATATTTTCTATCTTGGAAACATCCAATTTATAATATTTGCAAATGTCTGTCAAAGAAATAAATTCACTACTTTACTACTAGAGACTTAGACATTAAAAATTACAGAATAAAATTAACCTCCCACACACATTAAAATTGGTTGCCAAAAAGTAACAGTAAACATCAGAAATTGTTTTATCTTCTTCACAGATGTTATCCTCGTGTAACAAACACTACTAGTGCAGAATAGGAAAAGGTGCACAAAATTCTTTTTTCTCCAAAAGTGTGCTGTAATTCAGTTTTGCACAGCAAAGCTAGAGGACTGGTTTATTACAATTCTGAACAAGGTTAGTGTCTTCAAAATGGATTCACCACTAGATGGCCACAAACCATAACGCTGTCAGCTTCTGAGAAGCAGACAAAGGAAAAAATAATAGTTAAGCACCCTGTCATTTAACTCCTTATGCTCTTCTAAATGTACACGAAGACCTTGCTACAGCATTACTACATTTAGACCTGACGAAATTTTCTCAAACACACTGGTTTGTACTTTGCTCTCATGAGAAAAACCTGCTTTCCTGACATCTTAAAATTCAGGCAGCGCTCCCTGAATTTTCAATTTATACATAAATCATATCTAGAGTCTCTGGATTAGAAGTTTCTTAAGAGTATTAACAAAATATTTACTTTCTTTTTTTAAAAACAGAGTGTTACAACTTAAAATTTTGCTTTCATGATATACTTTGGTTTGTATAGTTGTAGCAATTTTTGAAGATAGAAACCAGCTACCACCCACTGGCACTTTTCTTTGAATATATCACTATTCTGCAGAGACTTTTTTCTTTGTGTACGATAGTTCCATTGATTACAGAATTTTACACGTTCTTTTAGATGAAATGAAATTCTGGTATTATCACATAAGCCCCGGAAGGAAAATACGAATTTCACATTTCCCTATCTAATCAGGACTACAGCAGCAAATTGCTGCCTGTAAATAGCTTCATTTTATCTGACAGCACATTCATTTACCATGTCAAATTTCTTTACTTGTATCAGAAATAATGCTTATTTCAGTCTTACCTTTTCTAGTACTGAACTCCTGTTTAAGCAAATTTGATTATTATTCTATTACTGAAATTACTTCAAAACCGTATTTGAATATTGCCTATTTTTTTTGCTGCAAAAGGTAATATGGATATCACCAAGACCCAAGTAATAGCACTCCTAATGTTCCTTCACTCTATACAGTGGGGGTATCAGGAGAGATAAGCAAAATATTTGGGGACAGTATGATTAGAAAGAAAAGTAAAACATCTTCAATAAAAGTATAATTTTGTACTACAATGTCATTCTACATTTGATGTGTGCATGCACCTGTCCTAAGTTCCACCGCTATACAACTGCAAAGCTCCTCTTCTCACAAGAAAGAAGAGATGCACGTGTGATACAGCCCAAAGACTAAATTTCAGAATTGTGATATAAAAAAACCCTTGAAAAGACTGTTAATAACACATAATTAAGAGTTCAAATACTAAAACTATTCACAAGATGAAACAGCTCATGTTAAGTATTTGACAAAATTTAGATCATTACTTTCACGCCTGTCACACACCTGCAGAAAAGCAATAGTAGCATAATTTCAGGATTAACCAATCCACATAATCCATTACTCCATTTATCAAACAATGAGAATATACCCTCAACAGAAACAGCCATGAATGTTTCTGCTGGAAATCATCTCTCTACCATTTAGAAAATGCAATTTGTACTTTGTGGGTTGCTACAATATGGTACGTGTGCAAACAGTGGGCTGTTGTGACTGCAGCCTGAATGGATAGAGATTTGTATCTTCCCACAAAGACTAGATTGCATTTTTCAAGGCTTCCAATTCTTTAGATGTTTCTGTTCTTCAAATATCTTCATGATTGTAAAGTCATTTAAGGGAGGTCTAGTAGACAACTTAATCAAACCAAGAGAATTCTGAGGAAATGCTGATGACACATACTGCTGCATCTCTCATCTATTTAGACAAAAAGACTGAAGTTTTTTTTCTGTAAAACTTGCATTTGTCAGAAGAAACTATGTAATGTATTTTGATTAACTGTGTTTTGGGGAAGAAAAAGATGAAGCCAGGTTCCGCAATCAGTAGAGATTTGGACACATTGAGCTGTTTGAAGAATGAAAAGCAAGCCTTTATTTTTGATAAAGGAGGTAAAATAATTCTATGTATTCTATGTATGTGTCTAACCGTCACAAATCACACATATCCACCCCACAGTGTCAATGAAAAAGAAGGTTCCTAAATCTTTTACACTTTGTAAATAGCACTGTAAACAACAGGGACTTTTACAATAACCTGATCTTCCATTTTTTGAGGGAATCGGGGGAATGAGGAGTAATGTAAAAAGAATAAATAAAGAACAATTTTTAACAGCTGTAATTTAAAACTGGGATTACCAGAGAAAGATATTTCCAAGGTATCAGCTTCCTATAAGCAATCATTCTGGAAAGCTAAAAGGTTTTTGCCCTGCTTTGTCCCTATTTTTTATTTTTCTGAAATTATATTTTAGCAGGAAGATTTCACTATACTGTCCTGATTGTTTCAAGTTTCATGAAGTTGCAGAACAAAAACCCAGGATGAAAATTTTCACAGAAACCCTGAAAGTTGACTGACACAGAAAAATCTAGACACTCCACCAATCTGCACCATTTCATGGGGTTCTTGCAGGGTCTATGACACGTGGTTGTAATGGTAGAGCAGACACAAATATGGTATAAACTGTGGTGGTGGGGTTTTAAAATAACTATTGTTAGGAAGCATGGAACAATTTCCATTGCAAATCAGGTCATTTTGAATGGCAAGGGAATGATGACATGCTGTAGAAAGTCAAGACCTGTCTATGAAATGTTCTCAACATATTTTGTTTAACCTGCAATCCAGTTGGCCTCTTAAGCAAATGGGTTAACAGGTGATACAAGTGAGACATTGTCTAACTGGGGGAGCTCAGCAAGAGCCACCAAGATGACCAAGACTGGAGCATTTTACCTGTGGGGAGAGTCTGGGGAAGCTGGACTCGATCAGTTTGGAGATGGGAAGGCTTTGGGGTTACCTAACAGCAGCCCCCCAAGTACTATGGGGAGTGTATCAAGATGACAGCCAGGCTCTTCACAGTGCTCCACTGCAGGGGGACAAGGGACAACTCATGTAAATTGAGACAGGATATAGAAAAAAGTTTTTTCACCGAGGAGAGTCAGGCAAGCTTACCTAGTCTCTGCCCATGTAGGGCATGAAGACCCAAACGGCTAAAGTTCTGGGCAACCTGGCTGACCTCAAAGCTTCTTTGAGCAGGGGGTCGGACTAGAGATCTCCTTTCCAAGTCCCTTCCAGCTTATGTGATTCTATGCTCCATAATAATAGTGATCATATGTAATAACAGCGTCTCAGGTCTCCTAGTGCAAAGTCTTGAGAAAGCCCCAAGTATCCTAGAGCAGCAGGGAAAAGGTGAGCTCCTGGCACATACTTTCCAATTTCAAAGCAGTGAAGTAAGTCCTCCAAAGATCCCCTATGATACTCCACTTACATTCTGCAGTTCACCCAGTAAAATCAAAAGGACAAACCAGCAGGCTAAAACTATAGCAAGTCTCAAAGCACTATCTTGTTACTTGCTGGAATGCAAACTTGCCCTGAAAAAATACAGAAAGAAAATATGCAATAACTAATGGCAAAACAACTGTAGCTTAAGGAGGATATTCACAAATTTCACCACTTTATAGCAGCAACAGTTTTTCCAATATTCTGGGAATATAACCTTATCTACATTAACCAGTAATTTTAAAATTCTTCATCCACCCAAATCCAAGAATTAACGAAATCTATCTAACACAATAAAAGCAAGATGCAAATCTTTTAAGAGGTACTGGCATATTTTTGGAGACAGCACGAGTTACAGGACCAAGTCTGAGCACGTGCCTTGGTCTCTTTGGCAAGGGCTAATTTTGTAGAAAGCAGAGTCTTTTGCCAGGTCATATACACTTCCCTGTGACAACAGCTCATGACTCAGAGTTCACCTGCTCATCACCATAGCTGCAACATAGCTCTAACACAAGCGAGCTTTAGTGATCAGGAATTGGTCTTGTTCACTCTCCCTTCTCCTGCTGCAAAGAAGATGAATTATTATTTTTTGTAGCACAGAGGAACTAAACTAGAGGTGAACATAATGACTTTAGAATTAACTATCAAGATGATTCTTTAAAACCATAGAAGTAGATTTTTCTTTCCTGAAATGTGCAATACTTTCAAGAAATTAAAATAAAAACTGGTCAGAAAAAAATAATGGCAACAGAAACCATTTTCTTCTGTATCAAAAGGAAGACAATGGTTTGCTAAACCTGCCCCCCTCATACCCACAACCCTCATCTGACGTTCTCCTATGTGCTTTTCCAAAACTTTAAAGTTCTTGACTAAGAAAAAATCTTTTTCCAGTTGTATCTCATTTAGATGCTTTTCAAAGTTCATAATACCTGGACTTAATATCTGCTTTACCTTTAAACTACTTCATGGTGTAAGAAGATCACACTGCAGTTCTACAATACTATAATTATTCAGTACTTAATGACCACAGAGCTAGTTCCTCGTCCAAATCATTACTGAAGATACTGATATAAATGGAGAAAAAGTATAATTTGAGACTTTAATAGATTTGTTCACTCAGTTTTATAGCAGATTATGTATGTTAGAATAGGAAGATCTGAAAAATCCTATCTAGTTTTAAAATTTTTAGTTTACAAAGTTTCTCCAGTAATCTTACTGCTGAAGTCTTAATGAAAAGGGTATACAGTAATTACCAATAATATCAATAAAATTAACAGAAAACCAACAAATAAACAGTAAGAATACCAGTCGCAATTCCCATTCATTAATGATGGCATTTGAAAAGTAAAATTATTTCAATATTCAGGGACATAATCTAGAAACATACTTGAAAAAGATCATTAGTTGAACGGTATTAATTTCAGTGTAGGCAATCTGTATAAGATGAACAGAATGAAACCCAACAACAAGAAAGACAAAAGGGAATTCAAAGATGAATAGTAAAAAAAAAATCAAAGCAGAGCAAAGGTAAGGGACAAGTGGTTATACTGTACAGTGCATTAAAGAAGGATCATGGCAAAATAAACAAGGAACAAATGACTTAATTTGAAATAAGGTATGTGTCATTGTAAAGTGACGGGAATGTAAATTATGATAGCAATAATGTTTCATAACCTTTTAGGGGAAAGGAAGATGATGAGTGTATTTGATTGTCATGGAAATTAAAAGTAGATTTCAGAAACTGAGCTGTGAACTGAGAGAGTCAGACCAGCAAAAGACAAATAGAAAAAAAAAAAAAAAAGGAAGAAGAATGATTTTGGAAATATGAGCAGGATTTCTGGATTTGAGCACAGTTTGGGTGTACTAAAAAAGAAGAAATTGTAAATAAACCACACTCAGAGGATGACTGATTGATGGCAAAAGAGGATTCCAGAGAGCAAGGAAATGGAAGAGGCTTCAGATCATCTTGGCAATGCTGCATTTAGTGTTCAGACTGAGCTCCTGACAGTTCTTCCACAAAAGGTAGTTCAGGCATTCAAAATACACAGTAAATTGGTCATTAAAAGTCAGTCATTGATCACAGAGAAGAGACAAAAGACAAACATTTTTTCCCACCTTTCAGAAAGTGAGATAAGAGTACGATGCCTCAGTTCACTTTATGTTTAGCTACCGCATGAACTGCGTTTAACCAAGCTGCTTCTGAGGAGTTTTATTTTAATAGTTTTTGGTTGTTCTTGGCAGTTATCCCAGCCATCCCAGGCAAACAGACTGTGTTCTGTGCAAGGCATATCTCATGAATAGCCATGGATTTTCACAGAAGCTGTTTACGTCATTTTAACTCTATACTGAAGTTATAGAATCAGATGCAAGATGCTCTAGTATAAAAGAAGCCACATGAGCAAATGAAAAGGATCAACATGCCAAGTCTAAGAGCTTCCTCTTACCAGACACCAGTTACATATTTACATGCATACATATTTTGTCCCTGTTTGCTACCGTGAAGAATTAATTTTCTTTAGGATTCCAAATTAAAAAAGAAACAGTAAGTTTAGAGGCTGTAAAACCCCCTTCCACATAAGAAGAAAAGATTATAAACATCCTCTGAACTCTTGACAAAATTTTTAAGCTCAGATGATTGGATAGGCTTTGACTGGTCTACTGCTTTTTCAGCACTGTATTCATAAGATACTCATTCTGTAAACAAGACACTCTGTGGGAAAAAGGGCATTTCCCTCAAAGAAACTGCTGAAGCAATGGTAAAAGCAATTAAACCCAGAGAGTGTGAAAAGACAGGAGACCTGAAAGTGATGTTCTGGAAATAGATGTAGCTATCTTGGTTCCTTAAACAGTCATTGAAACATACTGAGATTTTTTTTTTTTTTCTCCTAACTTACTCCCTGCCTGTGGATTCTTTTCAGGTAGTTTTTCCATTTATAATACTGAAGAAATTGCCAAGAGGAGTTCCGTAACATATATGTTAACTCCATAACAAGAGGAATTACAACAATAACAATCTGCAAGATAATTGATATATTTTTAATGTTTGCAAGAGAGAAGACAAGATCTGGTATAAAAACTTTATGGACACTTAAACAAACAACAATAAATCATTCAAAAGTAAACACTTCTTAAAAGACATCTTAGCTATTATTATAACATAGTATGAACAGATATACCCTGTGAGCAAAAAGAGTAAGGAGATTCCATTTTATAATAATCACCTTTCAGAACACATTCCCATTCATACCCATTCTGAAAAGAAAAAAAAAAAGTCAAACCAAACTGAAATAAGTATCATCATGAGCAGAAAGATCTAGAAAATAAAATTGGAAAATGCACTGTCTACAGTGCACACCAAACAGTTTTCCCTCCATAATTACTATTCCAAATTTTTAAAGAGGGAAGAAGAATCTCTTTCAAGATTGTGTCAATAGAGTAAGATTTTACGTATACACATTGCACAGTATATAATCAAATAAAATCTAAGGTGATAGTCTGCACGATAAAAACAAGATCATTCCTATTAGGGCCTGTCTGTCTACATAAAAAAAAGACTTTAAAACACCTAGAATATGGAGTTTGCACTGAAAACAAAAATCATTACATGGTCACAATAAGTCTTTCTGAAGATGGCAGAAGGATGGATTGGGGTTTGATTTTGATAAATTTTTTCAAGTCTTCTGCTTGGGAATCAGTATGAATCAGTCGAATTTGTGATCTATAATTTACTTTGCTGATGAAAAAATCAATTACCCATCAGGAAATTTAAATGAAAATAACACAAATCAAGGTAAAAAATTTGGGGACCAATGAAAACTTTAAGCCAGATGTTTCTATATGCATATGAACTGCTATAACATTCCAGACTTCCTGGTGAGCTGATGTGACTTGAAACATTCATATAGCCTCAATTCTATTCCATCCCTTCCCTTCCCACACATGCATAGAAGAGCTTATGTCTGCTATAGTAAGTAAGTTCTACAAAATACTTCCATTTTTAAATACCCTAAAATTAAACTGGCTGAAGAAGACAACAAAAAAACCTACACAAAACAAACAAAGAGCCCTCAAGAAAACTCCCAAAGAACTTGCAAAAAAATCATTGAGTTGCTTGGTATTTTCTGCAATAGCCTCAAAGTATTTAATATTCCAAACACATGCAGAATTATTTGCACATTCATTTATTAATATTTATTACTAGCAGTACTTTCCTTTATTGAAAAAGGAAAGTCATTAGCATGATAATTTGGTGTCTTTATACCAACAAAAAAGGAAGATGAACTGCAGAAGCATCATTTTGAATTCTTTCATCCACTGATAGACTTACCTTTTCTGTGGCATATGAAGATTTTTTAATTTGATATGATTGCTGAGAACAACTTTCTTCTAACAAATTTGATTTACTTAAAAAACGTAAAATGGATAGAAAATTTACAACTCAGAGATAAAAAGAAAGCAATTGCTAAGTGTTAACAGAAGAAAGCATTGAGCCCATCTAAAGAGCAGAAAGGCTGTATGTAGAGGAAAAACAAATCCTACAACTGTGCCCCATTTACTCGTGCATTTTACATGGTAAAAGTAACACTGAAAACATGTTTTAAGTTAAATCAAGATCCTGAATTTATTCTGTACATAGCTGTTAGCTACAACAATAAGACCATTATTCTCCTAGAAAGAGTTGTGGCTTTCTGATGCTATTTGAGTAGAGGATATTTTACACCACATATGTTCATGGTAGGCTTTGTGGTATATAAGAGCAGCTTGCTTTCTTAACATTGATGAAATTGCTCTCAATGGCAATTTTAAAAAGAGCTCTACAAGCATAAAAAGAGATCTATCATCTGTTTTTTCCTCATGTTATTAATATATTTATTTTCTAAACCTTAGCCTACTAACCAATTCATACTTCTCTATGAATTTTACTTGAACACATGGATGCAGAAATATCACTGGCTAATGAAAGGACATTCAGGAAGCAAAGTTTAGTGCTATTTTTCAAGTATTCTCTATTCATAAAGAACATTAGGACACAACCATAAATTTCTTCTTGCATCTTCTTTTAATGTTTACAACTGAAAACTATCTGCATATGTACTCTATTTTTTCATCTTAAAATAAAATCTTAAAAAAAAATTCTTGCAAATTTGAAAGTTGTATGAGACACAACCCATAATGTGTTTGAAACCTTTTATTTTAGGTAAATAACAGACAGGAATCACCCCAAGATAGGAATGACTGCAGATATATGATTACACCTCTCTGTTAGGGAAAAGAAACAAAATTAAAAAGCTTTTCTCTGTTGCTTATGAAATGTCTTCCTCTTTCTTTCTAATAATGCATTTTTCTCACATTCTTTTCTCCAAAGTCAGGCTTTAAAATGGTTGAGAAATAAAGGTTCTGTCATTTGCTATTCTACTCCTTTTCTGCTGTAGTGACAATATTTTTTACTTAGAGGCTGAAAGAGCACCAGAGGAAGAAGAGGATCCTTAGCAATCTAAATGAAATGAAGATGCTGAATAAGCAGGACAGCATCATTTCCGGATTTCTAAAATCATTTCACACAATCATCTATTTTTCTTGAAACTATTTCCTAGAATCTTTAGTAAAAGGCTACATTAAGCAAAAATAGTACTTTTGAAGGAAGTAATACAGCTCAACATTAAGATTTTTACTCCTCCTTTTTTCAAATTACATAGATAGATGGGTGTTTTCAATTTTTTTTTCTGAGAATTTTAACTTTGATTTCCTGCATGTTTCTCTTGGATTCTTAACTAAAAGATGCATTAATAATTCCACCTTGTTTTTTTACAAGTTAATACTATTCTTGCATTTGTGGTTTGCTCTTATGTTCCTTTCCAGAGAAAAGAAAAGAAGTAAGGCTAAGCCTAAGAATGAGTCACACTTGGAAGTAATCTTTTGATATTTTGGTCATTCTCATCTTTTTCTCCAATAAAAGGGAAAAAATACCCAAATCCAGAAGTACTTTACTCCACTGAAAATTCTTCAGGTAAACCACATGCAGATTTTAGCACCATTCTAATGTAAATTGCTAGACAAGACTGCATTATTTGTGCAAATGTTTTAGAAAGTGATCCTTGCTATTTGTAGTGCATTTTCATCCCAATCCTAGCAAATTAAACTCTTGAACTGCAATCAAACAGTGGTTATACTGAAATAACTGATAAAATGTATACCAATAATTCTCTTAAATCCTCAAGAAAGAAGCACAGGAGTCAACAGGCTAAAAAAAGTGCTCGTCTTATACCTCACTTATCCCCCTTTGGCAAAGTAAGATTATCAAAAGCATTATTAGCAATTTAAAACAGGAGGGAAGCAAAGCTGAGCTCAGCTGGAGGACGAAATTTTGGCTTCCATTTGGTTTAGAGTTTCTTCGCTGGCTGTTTTTCTGCACTTCATAAAAATAGTATCATACTACTTTCACATTACCAAATCAAATAAGAACTGCATAGCAGGACTCTTTGAACTGGGTGTAAAATAGAGTGTTCATAAGATTTCAGCACAGATACTAAGTGAAATGATACAGAAGACCTTGAAGAAAAAACATCTCTGCTTTACTTCATAGTAAATCTTTAATACCTAGTGGTGACACCTTTTAAGTTAGCAGTAAGGGAAATTTATGATACCCAAAAGCTTTTATATAACACTAAGATTATTAAGCAATAGTTTTACTATCATCCTTAAGGCTTCCATTCATTTCCTGATTCTGAATCTATCCTGTAACAGGAGAGATTTGTTTCAAACAAAAACTGACTTCAGATAATCTGAACAGGTACTGAGGGCCACCAAAAATTTGAAATTTTATTAACATTCTCAGGCACATGGTGTGATTCTTGGAGTGTCCTGCGTAGGGCTGGGAGTTTGACTCAATGATCCTAATGGGTCCCTTCCAGCTCAGCATATTCTATGATCATAAATATTAGACAGTATTAACATTTTTATCAAGTACGTTATTTGTCTATTTTCAAATGTTATTACTTTCTGTGGTTTCCAAATAAGCCCTGTTGAACAGCTATACTTAGCTAAAGCTTGATTTAAAAATTTTCTGACACAATTTAGTTGAAGATTTAAAATTTAAGAATAAAATGCAGAAATTCGTAGTTCTTTAATATTCACTTGCTTAATTTCGAATGCTTTTATTTCTCAGTTGTTTTTTGAATATTGACTCAAAGTAAAAAATTCCCTTTTCAGAATCCGTAAGAGGCAAAACTATTATCTTTATTATTTTATTGAAGGTGATACCCTTTACTTTAATCTCTGTCCTGAAATGCTCCATAAATACTTTTTAAAAGAAAACCATCTATAATAAAATGTCCCATTTCCCCACTACTTCAGAATTTTTTTAGACGTGCAAATGAATCCTTAGGTAATTCTAAAACAAGTAAGTGATGAATTTCCTGTTAAATTAGCAAAACCCTAGCCTAGAATTGGATTGCAGGCATTCTACCACAATAGACTATCTAGGAAAACACAACAAAACGGGAAAAAAAACCATTTCAAGAGTCATGTTAAGCCAAGTGATTAAACAGAGCTTCTGCTACACATATTTTTCTGCTGAATCCACAGAACAGTTATTTAACACAGCTTTTAAACTGCAAATACAATTTCTATTGTTATTTATATTTCTATTATTACCAATAAGTAAACTGGGAAATTTACATTGCTATCATATAAATACTTCTGGAAGATGAAAGCATATTTATACTTACTTTTTATCATTGACACTGCAATTTAAGTTATTGTTACTGAGTATAGTTTTTTAGTAAGTATAGAAAACATTTACAATCTATATTTATATGATAATTTGGATGGAACCAATTTATATACTGAAAACTAGAGAGACAATAGGCTTTTAAGAACAACTGAGTATTTCCACAGGGACATAAACCACCCTCATAAAAATACCAGTTAAATGATTTTTGGCGCCTAGTATTTTTAGAGCACTGAAATCTTTTGAAAACACATTAAAACTACCAAACTTTAAGAGAACAGCAGTATGAAACAGGAATAATGTTTAGCCAAATGCCTGCTGCTGCTCTTATGGCATTCCATATTTCATCGTTATAGACTGGTTTAAAAATTTGTGTCATTGCAGCAGCTTTAATAAGCAGAACTGAAGTGGCAGACTGCTGCCCACACATCACGTAACGCTTGCAACATCAGTATACATTCTAGGTTTCTCACCTTGTCAATCATTTTGCGGGCTTCCATTTCTTCAGAATTGGGATTTTCCAACTCAATAGTGTAAGTACCTTTGTCACTCTGGTCATCCTCATTGTCCCTTTCAGTAGCAGCAGAAATATGTTGGCTCTTCAACTTTTTGTCCATCTCCTGGTTCTGATTAGGCCTATGGCCAAGGCTTCCTGAACTCCTTAACAATGCAGCTTGTAAGGCAGGTAATGCAGCAGAGGGCTCTTCTGATTTCTGTTTTAGAAGTTTGGCATGAACACCGTGTACTGCTCTGTGATGTGATGAGCTAGCCTGCACAGGTGAAGGGACTTTCTCTCCTGATACAGGTTTCACTCTCTCAGCTCGTGCGTGAGATGTTGGAGATGGAGATTCTGGGCCCAGAGCTCCTACATTCTGAGAAAAAGAGTAAGAACGTCTCTTGCGAGGATGGTCTTCATCAAAAAACTCAATCATAAAGGCAGTCTGACTGAAACCAGCTTGCTCTTGCTGCTTTTCTGTGGAATGGACTTTCTGGTGTGACTTTTTCAGCTCTGTATGATGATGCCTTAAGTGTTCTTCAAGTGCTGCCCGTTTACTGTAATGCCGGTGTGCACCAATATTCTCCGAGTCGCTTTGTGTGCCATCATCATGTTTATTCCCTACAGGCAAAGCAAAACCATATATAGCACAGTGGAAGAAAGAAAGACCTCAACATAACATATACAAAAAACTCCAAGCAGCGAACTAGGAAGGAAATGATTTCAAACTGGATTTCTGTTTAGACTCCAACAGCTTACAGTACCTGTCTCTGCAAATTTGGTACAGTTCCTGGAAATGCAATCAACTTGTTACAAGTCAAACAATGAAGCATTTTAGAAGCTGATCAGTAACGTCAGTGCATTTGAAATACCCTTTCCCCAATATTCTCATCTGTGAATACTTATCAGGGACAAAAGCCAGTATTTTACCAGCTGTACTATCATATGTTTTTGAATTATATCAATTTTGTTATAGAGCCAGTTGATTACAAATGACTACTGACACATTCCAGGCAGGGTTAGGAGGAAAAAGAAAACCTTAATTAAGTCCTTCAGACAGTGGAAAGAGAGCCACAGTTCATATTGCTGGATTCCTCCCACATTTACAACAGTTTATCATGAGAAATGTCTACTTAAAATTGGACTGAATTCTTTATTACTCTTTCCAAGAAGAGCAATGAGTTTTTCCATAATTCACTCCACTCAGCATCTGATGTGTGCATGTAAAATGGTTGTTATTACTTATTCATTCCACAAGCTACTCTGAGATCTATGAATAAGGATTACAAATGTCATAAATCATACACACGCCTACAAATGTACTTTGCAATGATACCGGAAAATGCACAGAAGGCTGGATACTTACACATAGTAAGTATATTTAACACAAACCAACCTCCTGTACAACGAAAGTGTCAATGCTCCTAAGTTTTAGCTCAGTACCTGGGAAGGAACAGTTCCTTTGAACTCTTTTGGGTCAAGTTTTACTAATATATATATATATATACATACATAAATACACAATTTCTGTATTTTTGGTTCTCAAGAGGACAGCTTTTTCAATGTTTTCTCATTTAAATAGTTAGGATATGCAGCTACTATTCAGTTAAATAGTAATAACATACTGGCTAATCTTACTTATCAGAGTAATACCACTGAAAACACAGCTGAAATCCCAACTTACATTCCTGTTTTCTACTTATTAGAATAGTGCCTACAAAAAGGATGTGATGATTCATATACTTCCAAATAATACTAAAGCTGTATCAACACCACAATGAAAGTCATATAATGTAATTTTAGCAGTGGGACTTCAGGACAGAATATTATACGAAAAAGCTGAGGAGAAAAAAAACCCAGTAAGTTTTTTTTTTTTGAGTTTTTTTAAAAAATCAATCTTTCAAAGCACCTAGGTATATTTACTATCTAAAAATGCAGCTAATGAATGAGAATACAAACGGCCCGTAGAATATTACAAAATTCAGACATTTATTATGGCCATATGCATCCCATAACTTACACCTCTTTCAGATGAAAATTAATCTGACTTTGAGGTGTTTCTGCCAGGAAAAGGCTTATAAACAAAGCCCCTTCTATTTATCAAAGTGTCATGGCTAGTATGTTAAAGAACCTTCATGAATCCAGTACATTTACATGAAGGCCAAAGAATGTGATTTACAACGGAGAAATAATATACTATTATCTTTATGCTAGCACATTAATCTAATTCTGCTTTCCGAAGTTTATTTTTAGCTTAATTTGAAAAAGTCAGCCTTAGAAAGCAGACTTTTGATCAATAAGGCAAAGAATGTTGTACCCAGTCCCAGCTGGTTTAAGAACTAGACACATGTTGCAGAGCCAAGGAAAATGAGAATTGTAGGGTTAACCTGCTGAAATTAAAAACAAAATATAAGAGAGACTTTTTGAAAGAGGTCATCAGAAGTTTTCATTCTGAAAGTTTGAATGGTACTGGAATCTTCAACTGAACATCAAGGCTATCTGCTTCTCTATTCTGTTAAGTGACACTCAAGAGAAAGTACATTTGTCATGTGTAACATTTGATTTAATTTCATTTGAAATGTCACTGTCTGCAATAAATGAACATGTATGATCACCTGGAACTCCATTCAACAGCAGCACTCATATAAATACAATATTCCACGAGCTGAGTATAAAAATTGAAGCTCTTGCTTTATTTCTGATTCCTGACTCAAACCTGACTCCACCAAACAAGATCAATCCATATAAGCAGAATGACTATATGATGTATTCTTTGCCATAAATGATTTTCTTATAACCCATAAATATTCACAGAACTTAGGATGAAAGGATTGCTAAAAGCATAAATTGAACTTCAGAGCTTTGATTCTAAAAAGCAATTCAGCTTTTTTAAGTAATTCATGAGAAAAAGTGAGATATATAGAATTTAACTAAGATTTGGGGTTTTCCTTTTCTTTTTCAAGATCAGTATTTAAATACCTTATGTTTTCAGCCATACTAGAACATCCCCAGTTAGCACATTGATTGTAAGATGATTCAGCATTTGGTTTCTTAAGCTATTTGTAAGACTTAATTCAGCAATAATATTTCCCAGCCCAGATCCTTGCACATATGTGGAGTATCTGTGATGTGGAAATCACAGATGTGATTTCATCTGAACACTGTAAGGGCTCGGGGATCCTCTGACTGCATGCTGGTGAGGAACTGCTGCTTTCAGAATAAGAATAGCTGGAATTATTCACTTTACCTTTCAGTCTCTTCAAATACACTGGAACATCACTCTTAATACTTTTGGAATCCTCCTCCGTTGGTTCCCATATCATTCTTGGAGGATTGTTCTGTGCAAGCCAATCTGCTACTTTGCTCTCTGCAGCCATCATCACCGTCTGAAGCCCCGGCAGGTCCTGACCACTGGAGGAAGAAGGCTTTTTCGACTTATGACGCTGTTCTGACGTGAATTTTGTCACATGATCTTTGATCTTTACTTTTCCTGGAGTGTTGTCATCAAATTCAATGGTAAAGGAAGCGTGCCCTGAAGCTGCCGTGTGGGAGCTTTGGGTATCTTTCGTGGGAATTTCATGAATAGTGCTCTCTGCCACCTGTGAAGTTTGCTGGCATTCTTTAGTAGGGATTTCAAAGTAACTGGGCTCCCTACAGAAAGGATAAAGTTCTTCATTTGCCGATGTGGATTGTTCCTCAGATTGCTTGGCATCTGTGCTGCATCCTATTAAGAAAAATAATAAAAAAACAGATTTCACAACACTTAGGAACTTCAGGCTCCTCAAGAAGTTTCTGAACTCCTGTAAAGGCCACTTGAGTAATTTCTGGAATACACAGTAAGATGGTGGAGTAGATTGAGCACCATAGTTCTAGAAAAGTAATTCCAGAATTACATACAAAAAGTATTAATGTAAAGGCAGTTTGAATTTCAGCTGTGAGAAGTGTGAAGTGGCAAAAGCTCACTCAGAATTTCTCAAAGTGCATGGAAAATATTTTTAGAAGATGTAAAGGTCAGATGAGTTATTTGAACATGGAAAACAGGTAGATCACATCAGAGAAACTGTTGAGATGATCATTATTGCGATTCCAATCTGTTGGAAAAAACATCAAATCAACATGCTCCCAAAACACGTGCTAATGATCGTCCATCTCCTGCAATGGATAGAAAGCATAATTTTGTTTGGCCAAATTCTTCAGAAAAACAATTCACACATTAATGCAAGATAAACATTAATTCTGGCTTGAAAAGTTAGGAACACTGCTAAGCAATGGAAAGTGTTTTGGAATTCAAACACCTTATTTTTCTACAAAAGATAAAACCAAAGAATGAAGCTAAATCCTACTGTCATGTCATCTTATTTTACTTGTTACCATAGTTTGTAGATGAACAGAAAAAGGAACAAGAGCTGAAAGCATGAAGAATGTTAGCAAGCCATGCTCTCACTGGCTAAAAAAAGCAGAAAGTAGAAAACAGCACAGGGTAGTAATTCCACTGTATAATTCCACAGTAATTCCACAGGTAGTAAGTTCCACTGTATAGCCTAAATGAAGGCTAAGCTTCCTGTGGTTGCAGCAAAGCCACCAATGTGCTTTTAAGAAACAAACCTTCTGATTGCATTTCATGAACTACTATGTCAGCCAAAATACCTAGTGCAGAGATGTGCTAAAAGCAACAGAAGCTTGAGACCTTAGCAGCAATGGCAAGTTGGATTCCAGCAAGAGAATTCTGAATAGTTCCTAAGCGATTCATCATGGACCACATTAAGATGTTTAAGAAATCATTTCACATTGCCGAGTAAAGAAATAAGACTGCAACTAATTGATTTTGGGTACTGAAAAAAGCCACACTACATCAGCTGAGAAAGTTAATATTGTGTATGAAACTATTATGCAATAAGATAGCAATAGAAACATTTATACGGAAGTCAGGAATTTAAAGGATAAAGGATGCAGGATAGAATAATGAACTCATGCTGCTACTCACAAACATGCTTCTTGTGAGGATTTATTAAAAGTTAAAAATTAAAAAAAAACCCATGGTATTGTGAGACAGAGAAAAAAACTACTTAAGGGAAAGAATAATAGCTGGAAAAGTAAAAAAAAAAGGTGTTATTGAATGAAAACAAGAACAGTACACATTCTTTATTACTGCAATGTTTGGATATCCATTGGATAAAATAACTCCAATGCAGGTAACAAAGCAGTTTTAATTTTATTTTTTCTACCAGTAGGTGTTACAAACACGAAACATGTTCAGAATTAAGACAGGTTTTTCTATTGTGCCGTTGGATTCTAAGAATCCCCTATCTAATGCTTTTCACTGCACTATCAACTACCTCAGGTCTGTGGAGTAGTTTTCAGGTACTACAATAGCACCTCACTACTTCTCTCCCTGGGAAGTAGAATGCCTTTTTAATACCCTTCCTGAAAACACTCACCCAGCAGACACACAATAGAGAATTAATCTATTTTACTGATGCAAAGGTTATTTAAAACATTTCTCTGTTTATGCAGAAAATGTACAGAAATAAACAAAATTCACACTTTGCAACTCCTAGACTTGAGGTAAACTACCATCACTCTCCATTTGTGTAATTTAGCTAACACGCCGGAATGGATCAAGCTCCAGTAAGATCAGACCTAGAGCCTGAATCCCTACAATATGAAACACAGTCATCAAAAAGGAGAGTAATCCACCACATAGCCAATTCATAGACAACTTTTTTTTCCCCCACATGGTTCTACTCAGAACTTCAAGTCATCAATATCATGCAACTCCTGTAGCCAATAATTAAGCCACATACAGTGTTTGACACTCCTTCAAAAAAGGTAACTGGCTAATACTCTGTTTTGAGAACTATTTCTACTTTTGGGCAAGGCAGGAGCAATCTGCTGGCCACACAAGACACAATATTTTTCAGTAATTATGCAATAGCTGGTTTATTACCATCTTTTGGAAACAGTACGACTGTAGGCAACTTGCATCACATGTACAGCAATGAGAGGGTCTCTCACACTGGTTTGTAAGCATTGATGAAGGACTTCATAAAAAATTTCTTTGTGAAACTTGTCTGCACCAAATATAACGTCAAATCAACTGTTTCTACTATAACATGCACAGTATTTGATTCCCATATTTTTGATGAAAGAGATGCTAGTATGTAGTTTGAATCTAAATTAAGACAAGAGTTTATGCAAAAGAAGCAAGAAACTGAACTATAACTAATTAGTAAATTTTATTAAACTAGAAAAAATTTTAACAATAATATCAATAGAAATACTTTAAGTATAAGTTAATTTTAATTACTTACAAATCCTATTTTCAGTCGGAAGTACTTGCATTTTTAGAAGAGTTTAAAGCATCAGAATTGATCAAAATAAGGATTGAAGGCAATGAGGAAACAAAATGTTAATACATATCCTGATCTGAACCACCCTTCATATTTCTCACATAGATTCTAAATGCAAGTCCTTACAGCTTTCTAAATATTACAAAGAGCGATCTATAAAACAGCCTTACCTTTGAAATCCTATTATAAAATGTCATCTGCCAAGACGAAGGAAATTATATATCAGACTAAATACAGACACCTTTAAGAGAAAACTGCAAACAAACACTGAAGATAGTGGTTGTCACTGTTCTATAATTTTTTAAACAGAACAAACACAGTATATGTATAGCAAAAAAGGCACCTGCAAGTGAGCTTTGGGAAAATGAGGGGATGGGTAGGTTGTGAACTGCAATCTCTTCAAGGACTGAAGAGATTTCATAACTGGTAAGACTAAAAGGAAAGGAGCAGAAAATCTGACAGGATTATCTGTAAAAAGGGAGCTCTCACTTTTCAAAGGTCCAGAGCTACAAAAGACAACTGAGCAACCGTTTCTACAAGGCAAGCAAGGAAGCAATAATTGGTAGCTGCTACCCAGCTGTACTGAGCCTATAATTGAAACAACCAGTCTAGGAGAGGCTAGGAGGGAAACTATGTAGTATTTGGGAAACCATCAGCTTAACCAAAGGGTGATTCAGGGAGATCCTTTACTACAGGACATATCTGAGGGAGCTGGGTTTCTTTAGTCTCAAGAGGAGAAGGCTCAGGTGGGATCTCATCGCTCTCTACAACTCTCTGAAAGGAGGCTGGAGTGAGGTGGGGGCCGATTTCTTCTACCGTGCCTGCAGTGAGAGGTCCAGAGGAAATGGCCTTCAGCTGAGACAGGAGAGATTCAGACTAGATACTAGAAAAAGTTTTTTTCAGTGTTGGGCAGGTCACGCATGGGAATAGAATGCCCAGGGCTATGGTGGAGTCACCATCTCTGGAGGTGTGCAAGAGGCATCTGGATCTGGGTGGATGGTTTGATTGGATGATCTTGAAGGTATCTTCCAACCTTGGTGATTTCTATTCTATTCTACTCTAGTCTATTCTATTCAGAGACGACCATCAGGAATGCAACATTCACTTTGTGACTTTTTTTATTTAAAGACAAGATTTCAGTAAATACATATAATGATTCATCTAGTATTGAATCTAAAGATCTTTGTCTTTTAATGTTTTCATAACCAGTCTTATGAAAAAAATCAGAATTGCTCTTTCAAAATAAAAATATAAAACAGCATTGTATATAAATCCCCATCTCTCATAAGAAATCGTTTAACTACCTGCTTTAAAGGAGTTTAAGTGAAAAAAGGGCAAAACTACTCTCACTTAAATATACTGCTTTGATTGATCTAAAGAGTACTGGGCACATGTGCTGCTAGAACATTGCAAAGCAAGCCTTATATGCAGCACTTGCATATTTTTCATGACAAAACTCATCAAAATTCTAGAACAAACTTCTAGGAACTTAACTGCTAATTCTACTGATTAAGCATCACACATTACAATGTGTGTAATCTCCTACACACACTGATTTGCACTGGTATTTCTCACATAACTGTCAGCCTGCTTTACCTGAAAATGGCACTGTTTCTTAAACGCAAGGAATGTTAATTCTGACATATTCTTATGCAATGCTGGAATTAAAATTCATGCCAAGTGAAAAGAATTACTTCAGATTCCTACAGTCATCTTAAAAGCTTATTTCTGTCTTTTCTTAGATTTCTGATCAAGTCATTAATAACATAAAATTCTACAACTACTACCAAGATCAGCAGAGAATACAGTTTTTGCTTTCCCAGGAAGTGACAGTGTAACATATAGCAATAATATAAATTACACACCTGATAAACCTGCCAATAACATGGACATTTAATAGCTGCAGCATAAAGTCACACCAGAGGTGCACACACAACTGTTCATTTTAATACAGACTAGTAGACCTATGGATCATTAAATTAGAGTATTACGCATGTCTGCAAAATGTAGAAAGGATTTTTCTTTTCAAAGTTTTCTAGGCTAATCTGCTCTGTTTGTAAATAATTTTCATTAGTGAGTTTCTGTTGTGATAGAAATACAGGAACGTTGAAATAATCTTATTAACCTGAGACTGTAAAGACTAATTGTCTATAGTTGGCTTAACAGAAATAAATCTCCCACTTCAATCTACTCATTAAACCTTGCCCCATCTCTTAGAAGTCAAGTCTTCTTTTCTATTCAGTCAATAATCAAGTAATAAATCATTAAAGCATGACACAAGATTTTTAATAGGATTACTTTGTTAAAATGTTATCAGACTTTATAGATTTGAGTTAGTTTAAGAATTCACCTGTAATGTACTTACTTTTAGGCAGTTTATATTAAAAAGCATGTCCCAGTTCAGTGTTTCAAACACTTAATACAATTTAACCCACGAAAAAATAATTAACTGCACCAATCTTGAACATTTTATTAAAGCTGGCTTATGTTTAAAAAATATTCAAGCATGACAGTCTTGTGAAGCTTCCAATTTTCTTCCTTATAAGTGTGTGTTTATATTGATTTCCTATTATTATATTCATCTATATTATAAAACCTAAGTGCTTGAAGAAAAGACACAATAACTTGTTGAAAAAAAGTTCATCTTTCATAGAGTGCACTTGTAGGCCAAAGCAGCCCAAAAATCTTATGGATTTTATAATTGCATGAAAACATTCAGAATGTCTTTTGCACACTTCTACACAGACACAGTGTTCTGAGACTGTGGAAGTGTCCATAGGAGCAAATGTCAACTCTCATATGGCTTCTCCTCTCAGACTCTCTGCCAACACTACCAAAAAATACCTAAAACAGTCAAAAACCAGATTAGTAGAACATAGAATGAATGTCTACTCAGAGATAAGTGATCACATAAATAAATCATTTGTCTATACAAAGGATTTTAATTCTACATCCTCACAAATCGTTTTGCAAAAATGTCAGGTTGTGGATTTTTCTCAGCAGTGTCTTCCTTTCACATAAGCTTTTGTTTAGTATTTTGTTTCAAACTGAATTCCATTCCTGCAGATTTATGAGTTTTTCAGTTTGAGTAAATAAAAGCTGTTCTTACACTCTAGTTACATCAGTACTACACGTAAGAGATACATTCATAGCTAAACAAAAACAATGGCATAAAATAGAAGGGATTTGTGATATTTTTTAAAAAAAAGAAAGGAAGAAATAAATTTGCCAAGAATGCTTTGGACCCAAATGTACGTTTTTTACAGTGTACATATAGAAAGCAAACAAGCAAATTTAAATACATTAGAAAATATGAATCCATTTTCTCCTTTCATCATTTACCTTATGATGACTTCACTAAGCAAATCATGTCAAAAATTACTGAACTTCAGTCTAGAAAAAACTTATTTTTGTCTACTGTTGAAACAGATGGCATCTGTGTTGGGGTTTTAGGAGTTCTCATTTTGTTTATTTTTTGTTTCTCTTGAAGAATTTTTCCCCATGCTAAGGGACAAACTGCTGGGTACTTAAGAGAGACAAAAGACCTGGCCACAGGGGCAGGGGTCAAGTTGTCCCCTTTTACCTGGGGCTTTTCTTATGTGGGGTGGAGATGCCGGGAGATTTGAACCAAGAAAAGGGGTTGGGTACAGTGCCCAGCTCTCTTTGTTCTCTAGGTGTTCGGAGTGGAGTGAGAGGCTGCAGTCGTGGTAGGAAGAATTTGGCTTTGCTGCGGGGTTCTGCCTTCTTTTTACCGTGAGTGGAGATTATTCGCTGGAGTAGCCATTTGCCTGGGACCGTATTTAACACCGTACCTCACTGAAAGAGGGACCTTCACACCATCTGCTCGGGTGCCCCAGGGACCCCGGGATCCCAAACCCGCCTTCCCCTGCCCCTGCCGTTCCTGTGCCGCCGCTCCGAGCTTCCGCCGCACTGCAGCGCCGCA
>VZRQ01000493.1:117306-156737 GCA_013397975.1 Machaerirhynchus nigripectus
ACCGGGCCCGCTCCGGAGCGCCCCCTGCAGGCGCGGGGGAACCCCCGCCCCGCCCCGCGCACCGGGAGCCGCCAGCGCCCCTGCCGGCCGGGAGCGGCACCGCACCGACGGGAACGGGCCTGGGCCGAGAGTGTCACTGGGCCCTGCTCCTGTTCGGTGGTACTGACACAGTTACTGTTCTTTGGTTGCCTTGTTATACGTACATATATATATATTAGTAAAGAACTGTTATTCCTATCCCTCATATCTTTGCCTGAAAGCCCCTTAGTTTTGAAAATTATAGTAATTCAGAGGGAAGGGGGATACATTTTCCGTTCCAAGGGAGGCTCCTGCCTTCCTTAGCAGACACCTGTGTTTCAAACCAAGACAATCTCCATGATTACTTTGAGTGCAAATTGGAATCTTATTTTTCTTGGAACTCAGGAACTAAGATATAAGCATTGGTCACTTGCTGAAAAATCTCTTGATAAAATAAATACATGAGCATGTCAACTATTCAATGCAATTTGATGCTTCTGATAAAGCAATTTAAAATTATAAAAAATAAGAACAGGCACACTACTAAATACCAGCTGGCATCTTGTGTCACACCTTGTTAATGGCGTGGCATCGGATCAAAAAAACAGACTTTAGGATATCACTTTTCAATAATCCTATATTTAATGAGGGAGAACTAATTTCAACGTTTTCATCTGGTTTCCTTATACTAGTCCAAATCTTAATGGATTTACTCTACTGTCTGAATGATGAAAACTTTAAAATAATATGAAAAAGGTCATTAAAAATGCTATGGCAAAAAGTTAATACCAAAGACCTTGCTTTCACTACATTGAAATGTTCATTTAGTTTGATTTACATGTTTCCAGACTTCACTCCTGCAAAATATGATTCATGTTAACCAAGGCAACTACTATGACAGGAAAACAGAAATTCTCACCTCAATTAAAGTACTTTAAAAGACTGCAAACTTAAAACTGTTGGACCTTAAATGTGTGTCTAAAGAGCTAAACAAACATGGTTGAATTTTGTCCTAACTTGAGTAAGTTTCAAGTTACTGTCTTTATTAGAATAGCAGTCACTTTATTTATATGCCTGACGATAGATATAAAAGCCTAATTATAGGCACTGAGATTGAAGTTTTGGCAATACATACTGTGTCTAGACAAGCTAACTAATAAAACGATCAGTATTATGGGGAAATAGACATTACCAGTTAAACTTTAGACTACTCAAATCTCTACTTCAAGAACTGTGACATGCAATTCCCACTAATACAGCATTACTGAATTACAGCAGAGAATGTTAGCACAGATAGCCTTATATAGCTAAAAGTCAGGCACAAATATAAACACCACCACTTATTTTCAGAAATTATTTCCATAAAATATTCCTATGCATATAAAATGACAGATATGGATTAAACTGAAAAAAAGGACACACTGGTTCAGGTAATGTTATTTTTTATACTTACTGACAGAAAAATGGTATTATAAACTAGAAAACTGACACATTATATGTGAAATTGATCCCTGGAAATGCATAGTTTCTCACAAAATATGTATTTTTAAACCACTTTAAGTTTTAATAGGTTTTTATCTATGCAAACTGTGAAACTTCCAGACATCATTATCTGTTTAGCTCCCTAGTTAAGAACACATGCAGTTCAGTAAAGAGAAAAAAAACCCCAAACCAAAATAAGACAACGGACTTACCCGAAGCCCCTGTCTCAGGCATTTTTTCTTCATGCTTGCTATCTGGCTTACAACCACTTTTTTCATCAGCTTCATCTTCACCCCACCAGGCTGGCTGTCCATACAAAGGTGTCCCACGAGGCATGGCAGAAAGATCTATATAATCAGCACAAAGCAGAGGAAATTACTTTTCTGTGATATTTAGGTTAAAATAACATGAAGAGAAAGCAGTTTGCTTGGATCATTTCTCCTGGAAGCTGAAGTGAAATGGCTGCATGCATTTGCCTAAATACAAAACAAACTTGGAGGCTGGACAACTGATCTGTGTTCTAAATATAAAAGCTTACTAATGACCTGATCAAAACTTCTGGCACAAATCTTTATGCAAAGGGAGCTGGCATCTCTTATTGGTACCCTGATAGATCTGTCAATATTATTTCTTCTTTCAGTTTGAAGTCATCAAGAGAGCAGTACATTCCTAAAAGTTGTTTGCTGCTATTTCTGTGAGAAGATTCTCATTCTTACCCACAGTGACCTTTCAATGAAATCTGAACTCACTGCATGAAAAACTGATGAAATTTTGCAATGTTGCCAAGGTTCCAAATTGCTTACAGCTACTACAGAGTGCTGAAAGTTACCTTGTGTGTAAAACATTACTGAGCACAACCAGTTTTAAAGGTTGGGGTTTTTTTAAAGGTATTAGTTAAATTATAGTACAATTAGAAGTGCTATACACATGGTTAAATATATTTAAATGTAAAATTAAATAAGAAAAAAAGCCACTGATATAATTAAGATTTCTAACTTGATGATAAATTGGCTGCATTAGGTTTGATCTGATCTTCTGGAAGTATACTTCACCCTACAGAGATTTAGCTATTCTAGTATCATAGAGTCTTTATATAAAAAACCATGATCTGTTAACATCTATCTTAGGAGCTTGTCTGTTACTGTACCTATTAGAAATATCAAATTTTTTTTTCAGTATTTTATACACTTGCATTCCAAAGATGATTTCATAGCCATGCCAAAGGTTTCAGCATGATTTTAAGACATGAAGTACTTCCTTTTTACACAGCATTATGCCTTCGTCAATACTAAATTGTTTTTAAAAACTTGATGGTTGCACAGAGAATTTGTGGATGCCCCATCCCTGAAGTATTCCGTGACAGGTTGGATGAGGCTTTGAGCAACCTGGTCTGGTGAAAGCTACCCCTGGCCATGGCAAGGGGGTGCAACCTAAGTGTTGTTTAAGGTCTGTTCCAACCCAAACCACTCCATAATTCTATTCCTGTGCACTGAATTAGCAATAGTGAACAGATATGCATTTAAATAGCAACGGTGAGAGAATCAATCCCCAAAAAGCTTCTGAGTTGCACTCAAATAGAAATCCCTCCCCTTAAGTTTGACTGTTATTTTTGGAAGAGTAAAAAGAAAAATAGAAGATGAGGATAAAACCCCCCGCACTGTGCTACTTTATGTATGCTTAACAGGATGCTGGATTAGACAACAAAACAAACAGGTTAATCAGGTATACCACAGAATCCTGTATGTGGGGATGAGAATTCTTTGAAGTGAGTCTTCTGGACAAATAGATGAAACCTAAATGAAACTGTACAGCCTTGACTTAAGACCCAAACAGTTCCATAATAAGGAAACAACAATACCTGATCTCTTTCTCATTCTTGTGGTTATCGCCACTACACTTCAGCATGACTCACGATGAAGTTCATCATAGAATCAGAGAATGGTTTGGGTTGGAAGGGACCTGCCATGTGCAGGAACATCTTTTGTTAGACCAGTTTGTTTAAAGCCTTGAACACTTCCAGGGATGGGATATCCACAAACTCTTTGGACAACCTGTTCAAGTGGCTCATGACTCTCACAGTAAAAAACTTCTTCCTAGCATCTAATCAAAATCTCTCTTCTCTCAGCTTAAAACCATTCCATCTAGTCTTTTATCACTATCTGCCTGTGTAAAATATGCTCTCCCTCTTTTTTTACAAGCTCCATTTAGGTACTGAAAGGGGCTGTGAGGTCTCCCTGGAGCCTTTTCTTCTCTAGGCTGAACAACTCTATCTTGCAGCCTGTCTGCTCCAGCCCTCTGCTCATCTTTTTGGCCCTCCTCTGGCCTCACTCCAACAGGTCCAAATCCTTCCGATGCTGGGGGCCGAGAGATGGATGCAGTACAGCCCAGACAAAGTTACCCATAGCAGAACCACCATGACACATTAAATAAGTATGAAAGATGATGTAGAAACAAGGCTGAAGCTATAGTATCTACAAATGTTTAAACCGCAAGAGAACACTTAGGTTATATCCTGACACATCTAACAACGAATGCTAGGAGATATAGAACAAACAAACAAAACTCCCATCCATTTGAAAAGGAAGAAAACCCAAACCAACGAAAGAAAAGAATGCTGTTGGTAATGGTGATGGTAAAAAGTACAAATTGCTTCTGAACAAATACTTTCAGTTAAACTGCAAAAACCAGGAATTTCCTGCCACAAATGCTCCAAGTTCGTGATTTTGGGAAAGAGGCATGCAAAAATCTTATAAATGCCAATTAAATCTCTCTTTAAAAGTTTTCTCAACATGTGGATGTTACTGTAAAGAAGGTAGAAATTAAATTCCGGAAATTATTTACCCCTAAAGTTTGGATAAAAAGTTCACACGTGGAATTTTTACTATCTCCAGAATTTCACAAGCATCCTACTGAAGCAAATTAACATCCTTTCCAAGTTTTTGTGCTTCTGCAACAAAAAAATGAACCTTACCCACTGATTTTTCTTCAGACTTCAGTGCTTCTGTAGTTTTGTGGTGCACTTCAGCTGTGGAGTCTGCTACCTTGGATTCTGCAGTTTTGGAACTGCTTTGTTTTGATCCTTCTGCCTCTGAAGATTTTTGGGATAACTGGAGCTGGCTTGTGAATTTTTCATGCTACATGACATTAAATAGAGAAAAAAACACAAAGCCTCAAAGAGTGGGAAAAAAAATCCCTATGTTATAATAACAACACAGTGACAGAAAAACATCCAGGAACTGCACGTTGTTACCTTAAGTGCTTCTTCAGGGACTCTCATCTCTCCCCTGACCACAGTAAAAAGATTAGTATGTAGGAAATTATAAGGAAAATACTGAAAAAAATCTGAATTCACAAGAGGATTTTACAGAAAAGCAACAACTGTGCAGCCTATTATGCCACTAGAATGGTGATGGCTTTTAAAATACGTCACTGTTAGGATACCATGCACTATCATACTCATCAAAACAACTGAAGTTATTTACTATTTGAACACAGAACATTGAGTGAATACCTTAGTCTTGTAATAATAATAGTCTTTTTTTCCTTTCAGTAGTTTGCTGAATAATTAATTGTAATCTTACCTTAGCTGCTGGTATACAATTGCATATGATACAAATATTTGTGTATTTGCCTCAAAGAAAAGTAGCACTTTTTAGCAACACAGAAGATACACATTATGTTCTAAACTGTAACTAAAAGTTGAGGTTTCTTGCAGTGACAGACAATGAAATGCACTTTATCAATAGTTGAGACCAAGGTAAAATATTCTAAACCCTGAGATTTTCTCTAATATAAGCATTTTTGTAGTAATGAGAACCCTTCACAATTATACTTCTAGCAAGTAAAATGTGTCCCGACACTGTGCATTTTTATGGCAAGGATATCATATCCAAATCTTAATTTATCTTCTAACTTCAGAGTGATGTATGTCTGTTCTGGAATCCTCACATCATTCACAAATGTCTACAAAAAGAAACAAGGGCAGAAAGAAATATCGTTAAATGCCAAAACAGTAAAATTAGATTGCCTAAATAATTTCATAAGGAAGTTTTCAGCACCACAAATTTTCTACTGGTGATTCACAAGGGAACTATAAGCTCAAACTGCCAGATGCTAAACAAACTATGTCAGAAGAAAGGTTAAACACCAGTTGCTAACCAAGTTGCACACTGGCCTTGAAAAATTCCTTGCACGTTTAATCTTGTTAGCAATATTCATCAAAGTGTTGATTAATGCTCCCTTGAATTAGCACCTCCACTTACTATTTTTCTTGTAATTTGCTTTTTCAAACCCAATTAACTGCCAGAATTGATTTATCATCATATTTGTACAGCATTCAGGATTGGATAAGAGAGTTCTGAGGCAGCTTATTTCTAACCATTGTCAAAGAACTTAAGGAAAACATGGACCAAGTTAGTGCATGAGTAACACCAAAAATCGGTGGTAAGAATTCAGTATATTGCAACCCTACGGGATCATTCTACTTCTAACTTACAAATCCTACAACAATACGTACATGTTTCTAAACAAAGAAATGGCTGAAATATGCCATTTTATAAGCACATCAAAGTTGGAAAAACTTGAATAATTAAATAAGCCAAGAATTTGAATGGTTCTATTGCTCATATGAGTCTAGTATTAAATGAACTGTGGTTAGAGAGAAACATTCTCCTTCCCCAAAACAATAGGAGGACCTTCCATTTAATTTTCTTTTTCTAAAGGAAAACGATTATTTCATTATTTAAAAAAACTGTTTACCTACTTCATATAAAATATCTTCCATGGGAAATAAGAATAAAAGGTACAACTATTTACTGGTTTGTAAGCATGAAACTTTCAGTAATGTTTCAGGCATATTTATTTCACTTTAACATTTTGAGAGTCCAGGGCAAAAACCCATGTGAAGACTATCCTCAAAGCAATCTGAATTCTAGTGAACCAACAAAATTTAGGCTGTCTTGCAGACATGTATGTATATATGAATGTATGCATCTTTCCTCCCAGGTCGAGTTCTGAAATTCATGTGCATGCAGCATACCCAATGCAGAGAACTCCAAAGGCTGTGTGTGCAGGCTACTGACACCCTCATGTTCATGACTGAACTGACAGCAAACAACAACCAAGTCTTAAGTTACTTTGCCACTGGAGCTTTAAAAGCTCATCATATGCTTTGGGATGCAAGACAAAGCTAGCTTGAAAAAGCTAGTTACTGTGTAAATAAGGAATCCTTTTCCCCTTTAAATCAATCCATTCACATGACTTCTAAAGTTTATTCCTCCAATAGTGTCGACTGTCTTTAAGCCTTCATAAAGTTTGCTAAGCTTTTCACAATCCAGTCCTGAAACATCAGTGTGAAAGGACTTTGCTATCCTGTAAATATTCCTGAGAAGAATGTTATTCAAGAGGTCATGGATGTTTAATACTTCTTCTGGTATGTTTTTGAGCTCACAAGTCAAAGGAGAAAGTACAGTTGAATTCTACTGATACTATGGAAATAATAATTACATACTAGCAACTGCACACATTCAGAAAAGAGAAATTCCTTCATCTTTTTTATATGGGGAAAAAAGGAATATAGGACTGTCCAGAATGAGTCACAACAGACTATCAGAAGTAAAATTTTACTTCATGTAAAACTGATTAAAATTTACTTTCGCTTTATTTTCAAATCTAGATGCCCAGGATAAAAACTTCTAGATTTAGAAAACTAGGGAAAAAGCTCTTATAAGCTTTTCACTGAACCGAGTGTGAGTCGACCATACATGTCAGAGTATCCAGGCATTAGAGCATCAGATGCAATTACAGTTCAGCTTCTAAAATTATAACACTCATAACACTCAAAACAAAAGTATTGGTATTAGCCATCTCCCCTTAAACTCTGAACTATCTTGAGTGGTTAAAGTGCATTACACCAGGAATGGAGTAGTCCTGTACACTAAGTAAAGTATGTATCTGTTCTCAAAAGAGATGGGACCAAATGGAGAGATGCAAAATAAATCTTTTGATGAAGTATGCAAAATAAGAAAGGGTAGAAGCTGTTGAAGCACTAGAAGAGACACTTGGCTGCTAGGGAGGTGGTGTTCTCAGTGAAAACAGCAGCTAGCGTAGAAGAATTATTACCTAGTTCACCATATGGTACTGAGACATTGTTGTGCCACACAATTAAGTATGGTGTTACAAAAATAATGTGTTTTCTCCTTTAACCTGAAACCAGGTAGGCAGAGGTATGAAAGAAAAGCACAGTGGGAAAGTGATAGTAAGGCAAACACTGTGAAGACAAAGAGCAAGGACTGAACTCCTGAGAGCTGATGTTCCTTGTCCCAAAACAGTGGGAAGAAAGAGCTCCTTTGATGTCTCTGAGTAAACAGCTCTAAAGCAACTGAAGCTTCACCTCAAACTTGAGAATGAATTAGATCAAGTGAAGCAAATCACTGAAAGCTCTTTATCAGAGACAAAAAAAGGAGTTGAATGAAGGCCTCTTAACATATATTGCCAATAAATTCCAGTTTTGTGACAAGGCAACGGAAATCTGAAGGTATGCCTACTGACTACAGGAGTTAGAGAATTAGGGAATGAAATCAAATGGCTCAGCAAAAAAATTCTATGTGCTGAACTTATTTTTCATCACTGGCTTGAAACAGCACACCGACTTTGAAAATACAGAGGTATATTAAATATTTAAGGACCAAAGTCCTTGTACGTCTACAGATGTTCAAAAGATATAGCCCTTCAGTGGTTTCACGTGGAGTTGAGACTCTTACTCTTTGGAAGGCTGAGTTAGTTTCCTTAAAACACAGAAAAGCTAATAGAGACAGTGACAGAGTTTTATTTTGAAATGCACTGCAAGATCAAAAGGCAGTAACTTGAGAGTTCTTCTTCATCTTCTATTTATTTAAGCATTTGACAAAACTAGTCACTATCAGTAGCTTTCTAAGTATTACTCAAATAAGCACAGGTGAACTCATGATTTTATTCTGTACATATTCATGACAGAGCCAAACATCTGAAGTTACAACATAACAGCCATAACTAGTGCAAATACACAGTTCATAAAGAAGTATCAAAAGGGCTACAAAATTATAACAAAGTTACTACATTTTTAATAATTTGCTATAATATCAAAAACTTTTATAAAAAGAGATGCTCAGCTAGACTACTGAATATGCAATTCCTAGAAAAGCCTTAAAACATAAAACGTCATATGAAATTTTATTTTTTTCATAACTTTGGATTTTTCCTATATTAGTGTGCAATTACTTGACGCAAATTATTCATAAAGATTTTAATAAAAATTATTCTGAAAAACTAAATTAAATAGATTTTCGTACAACACTGTTATTGCATACTTAATTTTTTTCCACATATGAAGCACAGTTTAACATTCTTTTCTCTATTATAACAGGAGAAAAAGGAATAGCACATGAAATAAAATCCGTATCAAAATCGTACATTTTAGAGATTGAAATATGTTGGGGTTTTTATACAGTATATTCAAGATTCTTTTTTTTTTTTTTACAATTCTGAAAGACAGAAGTATAACGTACTCCTTTTTATTGTTCTGAGATCCTCTCCTACTGCCAAGGCCCCTTTTTACTGGAATTAACTGCAGCCCTTTAAAAAACATGCAGTGGAAAACCCCTGCAAAGACTACACTTTCCTTTTGAATGTTCCCCCATTTCCAGTCTTGCATTAGAAAGGTATTAATGTACAATTTATAATTGCTCGAAGAAATCCCAAAATAAAGGTACAGAACACTATGAGGAGCTATCTGTTTCTGATGTTAACTTACCCCATTCAAGCTGCCCAAATCCTTCACCAAGTGTTGATCTGTAGAGGCATCATAGTTGAGTACAGCGTGTTGCTTGTCCACACTCCGTGACTAAAATATATTAAAGAAAATAAAATAAGGTATTTGTAAACCACATGAAGTGGTTATGGCTATTTCATAGAGCAGCGTGATTATTTTCTTTCTACACAGCACATTTATTCAAATTATATTAAAAAGTTAGTTCCACATATGAAAGAGACAACCTCTAACCCAACTCCGGGTACCCACTGCAGAATCCTAAAATTAATTCAGAATAATTATTTTCTTAATGTTTCCCTAAATATGATGATAAGTCAGATCCACATATATCATATCCAAAGGTTTTATTTTTTTCAGTCCACTCTAGTAGCACTGATGTTTAATATTTCAGCTCCACTTTATTTCTTTCTCTCTCTCTCTCTCCTCTCTTAATTACAGGCATCTTTCAAATAAGGACTATGATTCTGGGGTGTTGCTGTTCTCTCTGAAACACACCATTTCCTGTCACACATCCAGGATAATTACCGTAGTATACAAGCATTCAAATTGTTTCTCCTTGATCTCAATTTCCTGAATCAATTAGCTACAGCCTCATCACTAAATGTCTGAGCAGTTCCTGAATTACTATTCCCATCAGTTCTGACTTTCTCAGTCCTTCCTTAAGCACTTCAGTATCCATTTATTTATTTAATGGATTCTTTACTTCACATTGAAACACCATCACACAGATGAGGAACAATCCTTGCTACTATTTCATCCAAGAATAGCAGCTCCCTAACAGCCAAGTCCCTCTTTCAGCACTCACGGCCAAGTGTTTGCAGCCTGGGGTGCTGATGGCAAGCAAGGGAGATGGGGGCTGGATGTGTGTCTCCTTTATGCATGCATATGGTCAGCACCTGGACATCTACAAGAGTTCCCAAGTCAATGGAGACCACAGCTCATCTTCTCCATCTCCCCACACTTGATCTCATGTTTGCCAGTAATTCTGCTAGTGCACTGTCACAATGTGATTGCACACCAGCAAATTCCTTCCACCAGCCTTTTTCCTAATTTCAGGTTTGCATTTTCTATCCTTGCTACTCAACTCATTTTTCACTGCACAGAGAATGGTACATTTCTATCTGAGACTTCTGTGATTTCTGCATACCAGCATTTGTGGTCTGTCAGCACTAGGAGTCCTGCCTTACCAGTGCACTCACCAGTTCAAGGCATCAGGACACACAATTAGTACTTCTAAGGAAATGTTTTCTCTTCTTGTAATCTCATAGTTATCACCTCATTCCTTCTCCATTTCTTGAGACTTGCTACTATTATTTTCCTTATTTTCAATTTACTTTCTCGTTCTTCCTTTCCATGTAATCTTTCGATGGCTTTGATTTCTCCTCAAAGAAGTGAAATCAGTGTTCTTTTGCTTATACTTACTATTTTATTTTTAGACTTTTTAATCTGCTCTGCATTTTTGAGGGGTATAAGGGGGGTGGGGAGCAGGATATCAAAGAGGAGTGGAGAATAAGGAAGAAAGAGACAAATGAACAAGTTCCCTGCCAATATGAGCTGCGTTAATATACTGCACAGTTAAGTGTTTTTAATGGCAGATGAAGATACAGCAACACGGTTCATTTTCTACTAACCTAGTAACCTTTCAAGTGAAAACAATCTCAATACAATGGAATTCATTGATGTGCATGTTCTCATGAACCTACAATATCAAGCAGAGATTACATTTTTCCACACTGAAGTGGAACCAATGCACCAAGAATTACCCTGTTTTTACCTAAGCTATTGAAAAAAATTCTGAACTTCTTTCAAGGTTGTTATTCAAATACATACTGTATTAATAATTTATTTAATTATGTTTATGTGCTACATCCTATTAAAAATAAGTTAAAACAGAAAAGGCACAAAAAGATCCTCAAAGCTTCATGATACTGTGTCACATCATCTGAAGTTATAAGAATGATTACTCAAGTCTGTGGCTTTTACAGAAACACTTGAAATTCTGCAGAACATTATAGTTCTCCTCAGATTACTCTTCAGGTTACTTGCATATGATTCGACATACTTTTTATTCATTTCAGCTGATCTTTACAGATGCAACGACTTTGGCTTTGTTATTGCAGCCTTCCATTCAAATTTAAGGGCTTTTAAAATTCCTTTTTGTAAGACTGCGGTGCCCTGGCTGGCAGCTAAAGACCACACAGCTGCTCACTCAGCCTCCACTGCCCCAGAGGGATGTGGGATAGAACAGGAAGAGCAAAAGGAAAGAACTCATGGGTCAAGTGTCAGCAGCAAAGGAAAGAGGAAGAAGGAAGAAGTAAAACAAACCAAGTGATGAGAAGGCAATCACCACCTCCCACAAGCAGCCCAGTGCCCAGAGGGTCTTTGAGCAGTGGGTATCTTCCCCAAAGCCCCCCAACCCGAGTTTTCATTGCCAAGCACAACACATTATATGTCACAGGGTCAGCTTGGATCAGCTGGCCTGGTTGTGCTCCCTTCCACTTTTTGTGCACCCTCCCAGCCACGTGTGTGCAGGAGGAGCAGAGTGAGAGAGAATGCCTTGGAACTGCACACACACTGTTCAGCAACAGCTGAAATAGTGGTGTTTTGGTCACAAATCCAAAACATAGTACTGTAATGGCTTCTATTAAAAAAAAGTACCAACCAGCCAGATCCAGTATAAAGATTTATATATGACTGCAGAAATAAGAACCACAGAATAACTGCAGTAAGAGCCATATGAATATAAAGAGGAAAACTCCATCCTCAGTTTAAAAAAATTAGTAACTGGTGTTATTTTAGATAGATACTCTTGAATTCAATACAGACTACTAAGAAAATATTCAGAATACAGAAAATAAATGCATTCTTCTTTGCAAATAATTCCCATACTGTGAATAATGTAGATTTGCTTTTTGCTTGGAGATTTCTCCATCAACATTCAAAAAGATTTCTAACCATAAAGGTGAAAGAAGGGGAAAACATACTATTTATCCACAAGCAGGCTGATGCAATGGAGCACCTAGCTAAACAGGAAGATTTCACACTATGTTTGAACACATCTACAAAAAAAAGCAAATCTGTATTCCCAGATGTGAACAAAACCTCTTAGAACAACAGTGTTAGGTACAGATCTGAGGTCTATCAAGCATGAAACAGAGTTGAAATTCTTTTCATTAAAGCCTTTATAACATGTTTTCTGTCAAGCAATTATGAATAAAAGCCTTAAATTCTGCCTTCTTTATCACGCATTGTCCACATGCTTTGCAGTAAGTGAACAACCAAGTTGTCAAGAGTGGAAAGGAAGGTCCTGCACAAAGAGCTATACATACAGAACAAGAACACATTATTAGCTTCTCTTTTAGTGAGTTCCTCCCCCTGAAGCACTGTGTGGTGTTACAGTCATGCTGGCATGTAGACCTAACATACCAGCAGGCTAAAAAAGAATATTCTTGGAAGTCACCAGGCCCCTTGATTTTTTCAGTAACTCTGAAGTAAATACACAACAAATAATGTTTGTAAATAACTCAAATCTATTCACAGTAATTATCAAAGAGGCAGCTACCTTTGAAGGTGAAGTTCAGTAACACAAAAGAATAAATGCTTCACTCTAAGGACTGATCTACCTTGGATGGCATAGCAGAGAAGAGAGAAGAAACCCCCCTATTCACAGACAACAGCCCTCTAAAACAAGTTACTAGTAAAATAAAAGCATTTTTGGATTATAACCTACTGAACAGGAACCAGCGGGATGGGCATTTTTGGTTGCTTTTCTTTTGTTGTTGTTTTGGATGTTGGTGGGTTTATCTGTGTGTTTGTTGTTTGTTTGGGTTTTTTTTAATACTTCCCACACAAATTACCAAGACATCATCCCGTCTGTCATTAAAGAGAAATTAGAGAGTACTTTCAACTGCTTTCTAATATCACCAATAAAACCTTTGATTGTCTTCTGAGGCTGAGAGCCAAAAGCAGTTTACTAGACATACTACATTCTGAGTCATACATGTAGGATTACATCTCTAGGCACTTTGTTTGCAAGTAAGATTCTAATTTGGCCAATAGTGGCTGCACACACAACTTTTGGGAACAAAAAAATCCAAAAGAAAATATTTTGTTCAATGGTAGGAAGGGTTGAGAATATTAGTTTTGAAGTTCAATCTTCTTAAGAGCTCTATGGTAAACAAAGACAAAAATTTAAGAAGAAACTCCCAAAATACTACCGTTAGTCATTCAAAAAAATGTATTTTAGAAGAAGGCAGCTAAGAGGACTACAGCTTTGACAGGGCAAAGTGCATGCAATATGGCTACATAACAACACAGCTACACCCGTCTAAGAGTTCCACAGAGTGCTCCTCAAAGTTGAGGAAGTTACTGAAGGATCAAGCTATTTTGACTTGTATATTTTCAATTCTACTGAAACTGAGTCGTTCAACTTCCTTAGAGATAGAGAAATACTCTTCTCTACTAATTTCATTTCCCTTTGTACAACACAATCAGGGCATAGGGACAGTTACATCAATACATGTGACTAAATTAGATTAGAAGTTGCTGGAAAAAGAAGGCTCCCTTCAAAAGCATTCAGCTCTCTTAACATTATCACATTTTACGGAACAGAGTCTACTTACTTTACTGGTCATATTGCAAAATTTATTTCATCTTCTATTCTTGCATTCTGCATGTGACTTACACAAAGAAAATGTGATTCTCTGTACTTAAGCAGTAACTGCATGATTGATGGCAATACATTTAAACTAATTTTTTTTTCTATGGACACAAAAGATTCTTCAAAACAATTGCTCCCCCAACATCTGGAAAATTTATTTTTCAAAAGGAATGCATGAAGCTGGTGTATTAAGTTCACAATTTGGGCAGTTCACATGGAAGGCTGATACAATTACCTGTAACATCAGCTCACAGTCATCTCTTCCAACAAAAATCATTTCTCGTGGCAGCCTATGTCGGGTGCCTCCACTGCTCACCAAAAACCAGGATGTTAAGCTCATTTTCTGCTTAGCTGATGACTCCTTGGCAAAGCTACGTCATCCTGCAGTGAGAAAGAAAGAGAAACAGAGAAATTCATTTTAGTTATTTTTAGCTACAGTTTCTGCTCAGCAAACACTGAGCAGAATACAAAAAGCCTCTGAAAATACAGCATTCTCAATAGCATGTACTGAATCCAGCAATCACAGGAAGCGACAGGCTTCAGATTTACACATTCTCAGGCTCTGCTTCATGCAACTAGGCAAATTTAATTGGCAACCTTCTGCAAAAGGAACAAGCAGCCAGCTAATGCCAAAGTTGTATGTCAAGTCATCAGAAAGCTTTTAGCATTTGACCGCTTATTATCAAGATAATTGCTACAATAATGCTGCACTCTCACAACCAATAAACAATGTGGCAAGCATTCACAAGTACAGCAAGTAACTTGCATGTGTGTCCTTACATTTTCCTGGGAAAAAGAACTACCTCATCTGATTTAAAGCTCAAGTCCTCTGTATGGCACCAAATCAAAGGAGCTTTAAATTAGTGGAACTTTTGCTTCTATTTCATCTCAGATTTTCATGATAAAATGTGCATCTTGGAAATTTAACAGTGTGCATTTAGTATTGCAAACAAAGCAGAGCAAAATGAACAAATTAAAAGTTATCTCTAAGTATTAAATCCAAAAGAAATATTCTAACAAAACTTTACTTTTATTTATCAATAAAAAGTCCTACATACTCCATAAAACAGAAGAAAAAACCCATAGCTATTTAAAATGTCATAAAACTGGATAAAATCTTCTATGGAAAACTTCTTCACATAATGTGATGTACTTGAAACAGGACAAAAATATGATTAAAGCTCTCTTCAGAGTAATTCAATGGCTAACAGTTGAAAAAACCTTTAGGAGTATTCCAAATCTCTTTTAAAGAAAATGCAAGCCAAAGCAATTATTTCATTCATTCATAACCACACCATATTCATTAAAAGAGAAGCTAAAGAAAACCAAAAGCAACCAGCCAGCTTTTCTCTCAGTACCAAATAGATGGCATTTCTCTTCTATTTATATGTCAATTAGTGAATTTCTGCAAGGTTAGCAAATGTTCTGTTAAGTAGACATAAGTTTGTAGTGGACTTGAACATACTCTTGAATAATACCAAGAATTCAATGAGGTCCTCAAAATGAAGGCTAACATGGAAACACAGAATAAAATGACAATGCCAGCACTATGCCATCAGACAAACTACAATCAAGGAGACACCACAAATTACTAGAACATGTAAATGTAACTAAGTTTAAGTCAAAACTGCATGTGACATGACAAAGCAGATATTTACAAAACAGTTAGGCAAAAGCATCCCATGTCAGGTGGTAAAATGTACCAGCAGAGCTGTCAATCCAGTTAAAAAAAATAAATGCAATTCACGTGGAAGAATTTAATGTGCTAAAGAGTGACCTAATGTGCTAAAGAGTTACTCAATAAAAAAGTAAATATGTATTACAACAATATTATCTTCTGTAGTAATACTTAAAATAGAATTATCTTTCCACAGCTGTATCACAACACATCCAAGTGAAATGTATGTCCATTTAATGTTTGATGACTCAACAGAAGTAACACAGCGTCTCTAATATATTTTATTCCTAGAAACTAAAAAGATTAAAAATTAAATCTACGATAAGAACTTGCTGAAATAAAATTTGAAGTGATGTAGTTACTAAACACGTTTTAATAATTAAAATGGATTATTCAGCACCTTTTAAGGAAATTAATATATTTATTTTTAATTTAATCTAGTTTAAAATAACAAGATAAACTGGGTCAACCAATGACATTTCCAGTTCCCTTTAAGAAAGGAAAAGGAAGTATCACAAATGGCCAGCGTAGGTTCCAGATTTTAACAAGTAAATTAACTGGATGTTTGACAGCAAGCATGCTGTTCAATACCAAAGCTCCTCATTCTGTTTATATTTTACTACCTTTTGAAATCTCCCATCTGTTTATCATAATTACATTTGCACCATTTGGCCTTCCTGCTCTAATTGGAAATTCATATGAAAATCTCCAAGAAGATATAAAAAACTAGAAAATTGGAAAAATTTCTTAGTAAAAACTATGTTGTAGTTTATACAGGTAGACTGACTCTAAAAGAGAAAAACTATTTTTATTTATAAAACAGACAAGTAGGTCAGCAACTAGAGTTAGTGAAAAAAAAAACCAACACCCCAAACTTCCCACAAATGATAAAGCCTGACAACAAACAGATTAAATTAGCTATCTGAAATCATTTTTAAAAAATGTATTATACAGAGCAATCATTGCCATTCAGCTTGGCAGCACATTTGTAGTTAAAAGTCCATCACCAGTTCTATCGAACTTAATAATGTTGTTCTTTTCAAACAGTTGCTGTCTAAACTGCAAGAAACCTATCAACCTAGATACATATTTTATTTTAAAGTATTCTTTAGAATAAACCAATGCCTTTGATCAGAGCTATGCTGGAATCTGCATAGCAAAACCGGCTAAAAGCAGGATCCAGTAGCAACAGTTGCTTAATATCAAAACAAAAAAAATTAAAATCTGGATGTGGAACTGCACACTTATTAGTTATATAGACAGTATGTGAACAACTAAACTGCACCCCAAAAACTTCATGAAAGCTTACAATGTTTTGAATACAATGTTGTCTCAAGTGCTCTGGCTGTAGTATTCTGAACAACACAAGGATCAAAGATGCTTCACTGCCTAGGAGATACCAAATTAAATTACAATATGACAGGTGCAAAATCATCACAAGAAGTGGCTCTTTACACAGTGTAAATTAAGGTCATGATAATTCTTGCAATGAAATGTTATGGATACTAAAAGGTTACACAGGGTTCAAAAAGCAATTTTTTTCTTTCATGAATGCTTATTATCAATCCGGTTACATGCACTGACCCCACTTACAGCCCAGAAAATGCATGCAGTGTGCATTTTGAGGGGCTGGGAGGATGCTCTAGTCAGGTTTCACTGTCCTACCCAAAAATTTCTCTTCCTCACCCTGCCTTTGTTTATGCAGAACAGGATATTGTCCCAGATGGACCTGTCTTACTCCAGTACAGACTACACTTTTCAGATTAAGTATTTACCAAAAATATTTCTACCCTAGAAAAAAAGAATTTTAAATGCTTTATCAAAGCATTTGGTTTTATCAGTATTTCCTAAAATGGCAGTATTGTGTTGTAGTCTTCAACCAAACTAGCAAACATTTCATCAAGATTTGATCATTCAAAGCTTCATTCTAGATACTTGCAAGTCAGTTGCTGAGACATCTATGGCAGCTGCAAAATATTTCCTTGTTTGCAGAAGAAACAGCATTTTATGGTGAAGGACTACAGCTTTCAAAAGGCAGTAACCAGCGTGTCAGAATGGACATGTGGGTAATAAGTCATTTGAAACAGATGATGCAGCAACAGGGAAATTGGCTGCATCATCCCTGTAAACATAATTCACTCCTAAGAACCAAGATCCTGTATTATGCAGCCAAAAGATGGGTGTAACCAATTTCAAATGTCTGAAGAGACACTGCCAAGATTAGTTTTGATACACTCATGTTATTGCAAATAAAAATCCTTAATAATCCCAAATTGGAGCATTTTACAGTCTACATTTTTGTATTTGCCTGTAACTGAAAACAGCTCCAACTAAACTATTAGTGAACACTGAGACACAAATCCTACAGAGCAACAAAAAGCTATGTTTAAAATTTTAATTAAATGTAATATATGTCTGAAATTCCAACTTTTAAGCACTGCAGTCTTCCACATTAAGACTGGAAATAGTGTAATTTTAATGGCATGTAATTATCCTATTACTGTACAACAAAGTCTACTTATGAATATTTTAAAACAATAAACACCAAACTGAGACATGGTACTGACAAAGCCAGAAGCCCTTTGTTGCCCATTATTTGTCCTTTTAAGTTCCTAATTCCAGCTGCTAAAATATTTGCTAAAATTAAGTTTACCTTCTCATACAATTGCCTAGTAAATTTGGGGAAATTTCTTAAGAAATGACTCAAATATTTCTAAAACAACGTTAGAGCAAAACATTCTATGCCACTACCTTTAAAAAAATATTAGCTATACCTCATATATGCAAAATGGTATTGAAATGTGGCAGGAGGCCCAAGTATCAGTTTGTACTTGCATTATTGCTCTTGTGCAAATCCACCTGAATGCAGACAAGCAAGGGGCTTTTGAAAACCTTCCTCGTGTATATTCATTCAACAAGGACAGAGAGAAATTCTCTCAACACATCTGTCCACACAGACGTAGTTAGATAAGCTTGTGGAGCATGCTGTTTTAGTATTATAGTGCTAGTTAGAACTGAAAATAAGGCATCTTTTCCCCAATATTTTCAACTCATCCAATGTTGAAACAAACATGAGGGGTAGAAGACACAGGAGAGAACACCACCACAGCAGGACAAGACACTTGAACCAGAGCTAGACAGATTCTGGAATTGGGACTCAGGAAAGGGGAACGTCAGAAATAAGGCATGACAAGGGAGAAATCAGAAATGAGAGCAGCAGTGGAGCCCGTACTGACTAGAGAAGACCTGAAGTTGAAGCTGGTAACAAATCACAAAGAAATGCTGTCAGCAAACAACACCCACTGGAAAAGTGCCTACCATGACTCCTTTATTGACTATTCAAGGTAATAAAAAATACCAGTGTCAGCACTTCTAATTTTGACTGAACTGGAGAAATCTATGCCAAAGAAAGAAAAGAGCAAACGGAAGGTAACTTTAACCCTGAGAAGATTATTGGATTCATATAACTGATATTAAAAAGTAATCTATAAAGATAATTGATTTAAACCTAGGAAGTTGTAAGTGGTAAACAGCACAGTAATACTGTCTACTCTGTAAAACCCTCTGAAGTGGGGTAGTGTAACAAAGTGTTCCGTGGGTGATCATAATTAACCTACTTACATACATGCATTAGAAAACAACCTTTAACTACATCACCACATATTTTAATCAGGACTCTACCGTACTCGGGTTAAAACAAAGAGTTTAACAGTCAGTTAATCAGTGTTTTTTTTTCCTCTCCTCATCAAGTGATTAGCCACATCAAGTGATGTGCCTTATTTATTGCACATCACTAAAAACCTTTCCTGAATTATTAACTTCCTCCTGACTTCATCTGCCATGCTCAACACGACTACACAAGAAATTCATTAACACTTACGGTAAAATCTTCACAAGTAGCTGTAGAGAGGGTTTCATGTAAATGGGGAACTGGAGAGAGCTTTTTTTAATACTGAAATATCTTAGTCTTGAATATTTAAGTTCCAAACCCACCAGCATTTCATTCCAAAATACCTAGTTTCACACAACATACTGGTGTTCAAATGGTCTCATTTATTTGTGTTACATCTCTGAACGCCAGTTCTTCTGCAAAGTAAGCTTAAAGCCACACATAGGGTGGCTAGAAAATTAAGATCACTTTTCCAAAGTAAAGGGTAGATGGCTCTTCTGCCATCATAGAGACTATAAAAACAAGAAAACAAGTAATACTTTATGATAGCTTCTAAATGTTTACTCACGAAACTCATGAAACTATCCTTGGTGCTTCCGTAATCCTCTGCTGCCTTCACTGCTCACATGGCTGTCATCCCAGAAGGGGAGACAGAGGGCTGCACACACAACAATCTCCTGACTGAAACTATTCTCACCCAAGGGCTAGCATACCAAGGTATTTTGTTAACAAAGAGGGAATCTCGTGCAGGAAAAAGCTCAAGAAAAACAGCAAACCCAAACAAAAAAGAAGAAAAGAAAGTTGCAAGGCTGAAGAACCTTCTGTTGACAGCTGGAATTCAATCTACAGAAGCCATATTTCATGCCACAGTTGTGTGTAATGTTGCTCCTCAAAACCCTTAAATAAATAAATACCCATCTAAATTTAAATGGCCTAGGCTAATGAACAATAAAAATATTTTTTGACATATTTAGGGACGTTTTGTACACTCAAGTGTACTTCACAAGGGGAAGTAAGAAAACTACAGTGTTGGCCATAAAAGTTAATCAAAATATTCCTTTAAAAGGCTGTTAAAATAAAAGGCAAAGGATGCATAAATAAGGTAATTTATGCTTAAACCCATCGAAATTCTTCCTCAAAATGAGAAGATGAACTCACATTCTTAGAAAAATGACCAAACAATCCAAGATTTTCAGCAATTGAACAACAAGCTAGTATTTTTATTTTCAAATATTTCACTGATTGGAAAATTCACCTGAACACATCCCTCTAGAAACATTCAGATGCTATATACAACCCTGAACATGAAACTGTTGCCATTCTGACTGATATAAAGAAATACTGATATGAGTTATAAAGTTCCATTAAAATTTTACACAATTACTGGACAAGAGTGGAACTGGATGGCAAGCATGTAAATAGGTAAAGTGGAAGAAAACAGGTGACTCAAGCAAAAGAAAAGGGTCTTATCCAGTCAATTTAGCTTCCTTGCTCAAATGGGGAACAGGAGTGTCATTAGGATAACTGCCCTTATCACTAAACCAAACCATCTCACAAAAATCTCAGTCTTCCTTAGTCTGTTGGCTTCTCACCTCAACTTACTAAGATTTAACTGACAGGGCAACGGAATGATACCCTTGAGTATTCTGCTTCTGAAGTATTTGACCTGTTCCACCTCAGCTCAAATACCCGAATTTGGCCACAAATTCTTGAAAAACAGATTAAAAAATCATACTGAAGCCTTACACTCTGTCTAGAAGATATCATATCCAGCATGGAATGAAAGGTGTAGCCATGACAAAATTTTACAGTACAAAAGGAATACTGAGAGCAAAGAAACCTTCTGAATCACTACTCTACAATACCATTCTCTTTTACCTTCTTTGCCCTCCATGCTTTTAAGTCTTCTCGTTGATGTTCTTCTACAGAGAGACGGAGGAGGAAAGAAGGCAAAATAAAAATACGTAAATCTCCTTGAATCTTATGCCTGAAAAATCCCCGGAACTTTTGTTTATAGATGAAGAACATCTGCTAGATCCACTATTATAAAAAAGATTTTTCTAAAAGCTATTTTAAGCTTAAGAAGAAAAAAAAATAATTTACATAATTAGCAGATGAGAAACAAACAAAAAAAAAAGCGCAAGACACTGCCTTTATAAAGCATCAGGACATCAAGCTCAGTCATGCCCCTTACTTCTTTAATTGGTACAATCCTACATCAGTAATACACACATTACCTATACTGCCTACCATGAAGGACTAAAACATCAAGAGTTACAGAGTTGTACCAAATCTATAAAGCAACAGCAGTGTATTTCTCAGGTTGTCTGTGACTAGGAGAGAAAGGAAAACGGGGTGGGGGAGAAGGGGGAAGTGGGGAGGAGGAGACAGCCACACCTTCAGCTTTACTGTGGTGCAACAGGAGGGTACAGGCTGGCCCTCGCTCAGGTTAGCACCATAGACTCCCCAGCCTTATTTGAGGGAAGAAACATTTCGTCCTCATATTTTAATTACAAAAAAAAGCATTCTAGCTGCGAATATTACTAAGCATAAAGAGAGGTTGTCCTCCCGCATTCAAGGAGTTTGAGATCTCTCTCTTCTTGCCCTCCAGGTCACCCCATGCATCTGACGGAATAAGGACAAGAAAGCAGCTCAGGAGGCTGTTGCTCTCTGTCAGGCAGCAAATCTGTACTGTAACATTGCTGCAGCTCTGGGACTGCACAAGCATCCTCTCCCTCTGGTCTAGGTCAGAATTAGATCCATGCCTATTTTACCGCTGTGACACACAGGAATAATTGTCAGAACAGCAACTGAAATAGACTTCTTTTTCTGCCAGCAGTGCAGCTGCACTCAAAGTTGTTTTGGAGTTTTGATTTTGAGGGACAGTAACTTAAATACCTTATCTTACTCTGTTTTTGATATAATAATGACTAAAAAAAAAAGAATACTGAGATCTTGTCCTTTGCTATTATACCAGTATCAACATACAAATGCTGCAAAGGAATGTATGAAACATAAGGCTTACCTGATGGCTAACAGTCATTTGAGTGTCACAGTACGCAAAAAGATCCGGTCCAGCAACAATTATCTGCTGCTATTATTTCATGTGGGTACCAATAATACAGCCAGGAGCAACCAGAGGAGTACCAAGGATTACAGAGGCCTAGGAGCAGTGATAAAGCACTCTGGAACACAGGCAGTTTTTACATCAATCTTCCCAGTAAACGGGAAGGGTTTGAAAGGGCCAGTTGAACCTGGAGAATCAATAAATGGTTACAGGACTGGTGCCACACACAGAGGTTTGGCTACTTAGACCATGGGACTCACTTTGAAAAACATGATCTGCTGGGGGACTGCTGGGGTTCATCTAGCAGAGAAGGGGAAGAGTATCTTCAGACACACGTTTGCCAAGCTGGTGAAGAGGCCTTTGAACTACAGTTGCCAGGAGGGCATCAGAGAGATGTGGTAGGATGGCTTCTGTGACTGGAGTGTTGGAATGGAAAGACACAGGGTCTTTAGGAATGATAGGCAAAGCAGAAAGGAGGGGTTATCACCCTCCATGTTGGTAAGCAGCATGGAGCCTCACCTGAGGACAGATGAGGAGCTGACTGAAAGCTTATGGATCAGGTTTAAAAGGAGGGCAGGGACAGGTGTCATTATAGTGGGTGTCCGCTTCACCCAACTTGTAAGATTGAGCAGATAAGGCCCTCAATGGACAGACAGGAGTGTCCTCACATTTACAAGTCCTGGTCCTCATGGGGGACTTCAACCACCCCAGTATCTGTTGGAGGGATAAGACGGCAGGGTATAAGCAGCACAGTAAGTTCCTGGAATGCAGTGATCATAACTTAATTCTCCAAGTGCTAGAGGACCCATCAAAGAGGGGCTGGTGGACCTCATTCTCACCAACAAGGAGGGGCTGGTGGGGAATGTGAAGCTCAAGGACAGCCTTGGCTGCAGTGACTCCATGGAGGAGTTTGAGATCCTTACGGCAACGAGGAGGGTGAACAGCAAGCTTGCTACCCTGCACTTCAGCATAGCAGATTTTGGCCTCTTCAGGGATCTTCAGTCTATTCCTTAGACTAGGATGCAGCCCTGAAGAGAAGAGGGGTTCAAAAAAGCTCATAAATATTCAAGGATCACATCCTCCAAGTTCAGAAGTGATGCATCCAAACAGAGAGGAAGTTGGGCAGGTTTGCCAGGAGGCCTGCATAGATGATAAGTAGTTTCTGGACAAATTCAAACTGACTCAAAAAAGAAGCCTACAGAAGATTGAAGCAAGGACAAGTAGCTTGGCAGAAATAGCATATGAACAGCCACAAATCGGGCGAGGAAAGCTAGTGCCCTGATAGAATAATCTGATCAGTGATGTCAAGGGCAACAGGAAAAGTTTCTTTGGATATGTCAAGATAAAAGAAATACTAGAGAAAATGTGGGCCCTCCCCAGAAGGAAAAGAGTGACCTAGTTACCTGGCCTATGGAGAAGGCTGAGGCACTCACCACTTTTTTGCCCTGTTTTTCACCAGGCAAAAGCTCCAGCCACAATGCCCAAGTCCCAGAAGACAAAGACAGGGAATGGGAGAATGAAGACCCATCCACTGTAGGAGATCAGGGTCACGACCACCTAAAGAACCTGAAGGTTCACAAGTCCATTGGACCTGATGAGAGACATGAAGGTCCAGAGGGAACTGGCAGGCAAAGTGGCTAAGCCACTATCCCCCTCAAAAAAACCCCAAAAACTGAGAAGCTATTAACGGAGAAAAGAAACCACTTATCACAATCCCTAGTAGAAGCTATTAAGAACAGCAGATTGAACCAAACTCCTACACCAACCTGACAAAAAAATAAAATACTGGGTTATCTTTACAGAGAATACTGGTAAACAAGCAAATCCATAAAAGACCGATTAGGAAACTTTGCTTAGGACTGGTACTGTACATGAATACAGTCTTACACAACAATCATAAGCCTTTCTAATACATATATTGTTCTTACAGTAATGAGAAGTACCTGAAGATTTAATTTTTCCTTTTAGGTTGTCCTATCTAAACATTAAAACCTACTCCATTATTAGCCACTAGGATAAAGCTGTTAAGACTTAAAAGTATGATCCTGTTTTATTCTTTGATAACAGACAATAATGTCATTTTGCATTTATTAAAGAAACAGCTCATTTTGCATTCCTCATCTTTACAATCATTAACAAAAAATAACTTCTCATGAATGTACTTCTCTGCAGCTTCCCCACACTGAATGGCAATGCTTTTCAAAAGCTGCTTTCAACAAACAGCTAAAATAAAGGCCAGTAACTGCTTATAAGAGTAGCTTAATTTATGTTCAAACAATCAAGTGTTCATTTTTTGTCCATCACTCTCATTCAGATTAAGGAATTGCATAGAAGAAATTATTTTAAAATTTCCCTATTTCACATGGTCAAAAGAGGTCATCTATGGAGAGATTAGCATGCCAAGTATGCTAATAAAACAGCACGTCTGGTAAGTAGCCTTTAGGAACAGTTGTGGCAAGCGAGCCAAAGAAAACATAACCAAATCATCTTTGGGAAAAAGCTCCCTGTGATGAAAGCTACAGAAATACTTCCCTCTATTCCATATCACACTATATTATTGCTGAGATAAGCAAACAGGATAACAAATAAATAAACAAATACAAATCAGGCATTGCACTCAGGCAGAATGCAATCTTAAAAGAAGCAGTCAAGTCCTCCTCTTCCACTTCCTATTCTCAGTGCCTCCATCCTGGCATATTTCAAGTGATTTTGTACGCTGTGTGTGATGAGGTGGTTTTATTTGCGTTGGCCAAGTACTGACCACAGCCCTGAGCACTACTGAAAAAACAAACAGCATTTTGCAAATAAAACTGGACCTCTTAACCTCCCAAGGGTGGTGATTTCACTTTCCCCAAAATTGTGAAATATATGGGGTTTAGCTCATGATTCAAGCCACTTAGTAAGATTAAATTACATTCAAGGCAATGCAAATTTTTTCTTTCTTCATACAAGGAATTATTTATTTTGTGGGCATGAAGATAAGCTTACTTTCCAAAGAAAAGCATGTATTGAAGTAGTTTTAACATCTACCTTTCTCCTTTCAATTCCATTTTACTTCTTGACACAATGCACAAGTACACAGAACATGGAAGTGGAAGTGATGGAGGACAATTATTGATATCAGTGTTATTGATCTCCACATCCATTCGTAGTATTACAGATACATAACTTCAAAAAGGTGTTCAATTATTATTCTTTGCTACATCTCCACTGTAACACGAAAAACATTTATCATGCTGCACACAAAATATTTGTTACTTTCTATCCTCTCCCTTATGGAATGCTTTGGAGCTTTTGACAATTACCCTCAACAGCCACAGATGTATTTTTCTTGGAAATACACTGAGTTGTTTGTTCCAAGATCAGTAACACAAGCCCCACATTAAAAAAAAGTTGGATGAACTTATTTTACAAAGCAAGCAAAAGCTCCAACTTTTGCCTTAAAGTTATAAGAGATATTTGCTCTAGGCAATCTTCACTGTCTGAAGAGAGGCAGAGCATGTGTGCATGCACAAAGCATAAAAATAATTCTGTGCCATTATTATGTTGAGCAACATGGGTACTCTACGAAGTAATAACCATCATGACAAGCTTATAATCAAAATTATTTAAAAATTAGCATGGTAGCTTTGATGTAAAGATCAGATTTTTTTTTTCCACCATTTTTCAATATCAGACATTGGACTTGATTTTTGTATTTTTTCCTGATGGGAAGTCCTCTTCCTGGACATTCATACAAAAGCAGAGTAGAACAAGGCTTAAAATGCCTTACATTTTAATTATTTGTTTGGTTCTTTAATCGGCAGCCAAATAGTTCAAAAGAAATGTAATCTTGCAGTTTGGAGTATGGCATTTCTTTAATGTTTGTGTCCTGCTATCTCTCTCCTTCCCATGAAATGAAACAGAAAGGCACCAAATGTAACAAACACTTTCTCAAGGTACGATCATATGCACACAGCTGTCAAAATGACAATATTAGGAATTTAGCAAGACAGAAAGCAGGGTAAGACATTTGCACAAATGCTAAGAATACCCGTGGTTTTAATGACCAATTCTACTTATTGCAAAGATTTTAAACCAGTCTGTAATTAGTACCTAGTAAATGGCTTCCCTGCAGAGAAGCTATTCCATATCTGCTTGTGGTGCCTACTCACTCCTTCCTTGTATGCAGCCAACAAACAGGAATATAGCTACTAGCATGGTGAGTCTTAATTCTATTTCTTTTACTCTCTTATTTACTAAATGTGATTAAACAGCTACAAGTGAATTATTAAAATAAATTTTTATAGTTAACACATAGAATGAATATACAGCTCAACATTTTTATGCAACAACTTGTTTGAGCAGGTAGATTACAACCCCTCAACTAAATCACAATCAGAAGTCCTCACTGCTATGTAAGCAGACTATTTTCATGTGGACTTGATAAACTGGTTTAAGAATGATTGGGGATTTCAACTTGATTTGGAACATTAGCATGTATTTTGCAGAATGCTACAACAAAAATCTGATTAATTTCAGAATACTTGGAGACCACTGGAAAATGCTTTTACTAGTATCATACTACAAATATTTTTAAAGGCTATTAAATGAATGCAAGTGTGTCTTTCAATAGACAGAAATCTGGAATTCAAGTCATTTTATGGGAATAAATCTATACAGATTTTCCACTGTAAGTTCAGTAGATCTGTCACCTTAAAAAAAAAAATAAAAGGAAAAGATGTGAAAGGGAAGGCTAAACGGGAAGAACTCCAAACTACACATAGTTCTCCAGGCAGCAAACCAAACAAGAGGATGTGGTACTGTAACCCCATCCACAAAAAAGGGATCAAGTCATGCTTTTTCTTTGCACTTTAGTGAACAAGTTTGAAGGCTTGGATTTTAATTACTTTAAGAACTACCCACAGTTACTACAGAAGTTACTCATTTTATGTCTCCAACAAAAGGATTAGACTTCAAACTCAGTTAAGCTCAGCTGCATAAAAAGCTATGTTAAGCAACACTGACCATGCTGCTGCAATAGAGAAATAATCTTCTGGTTTACCAAAAATATTTTACAACATTTTAAGATGGAACTGAATATGGACAAGAGCATAAGAAGTTGATTAAGACATATCTTTATGAGTTCTGTTTTTAAAGGCTGGAACAATTCACATCCTGTATTCTTTAAATTATTCTATGTTTCACAGAATCTCAGAATGGGTAAGGTTTGGAGGACATACGAGTGGGTCATCTGGTTGAACCTCCCTGTCAAGCAGGGTCATTATAGAACACATGGCACAGGATTGTCTCCAGACAGTTCTAAAGTATCTCCAGTGATGGAGACTCCATAACCTCTCCAGGCAATCTGTTTCAGTGTGTGGTACCCGCACAGTAAAGAAGTTCTTCCTCATGTTCAGGTGGAAGTTCCTGTGCATCAGAGGTTTTTTAAAATGTATTCTCCTTCTACCACACAGTTAGCAATTAAAACTCTTACTGAAACCATGTTTAATTACCTGAGGAAACAAGGCTTAAGCAAACATTTTGTTTCCACCGATCACCCCTCCCAACAGCAAGCTTTAGAGAGCTGGAGATTTCAGAGATACATAGCTCCTAAAAGTTTCAGGAAAATAGAGAGCAGAGCAGAAGTTCACAAGAGCAAGTTCACTGTCCCACTAGCAACACTGTGCTAAGTTTAACAATTCCCAGCTCCGTACAGCCTGCTGGCTGACCTGTGCTCACGTGGTGCCTTTGTGCTCTCGCTGCCTTTGCAGGGTATTTGCCACTCAAGTTATTTTCCCCACAGAACACTGTGGGGAACAGAACAAATTATTTTCCCCACAGAACATTGTGAAGAACAGAACAAATTATTTTCCCCACAGAACAAGAGTGAGCTCATGTGCATGTTGAGGTTCAGTACAGTTTGGGATACAGGACACATCCCTAAGAAATCAGACATTACTTTTTCTCCTGCATATGTTTTTCTCTCTATTTTACCTTAATAGGATTGCTTTACTTCAAATCAAAGGCAAAGCACTTTCCCAATGCTGCCAGAATTTCAGAAGTGGGTTTTTTTTCCTTTAGCCTTGAATACACAAGCCATGTACTATTGCAAGCTAGAGGGAAGGAGACAAAAATACAAACATTCTCTGTATTTGGTCCCCAAGATGAACAGTTTAAGGGCCACCTCATCCAGGCACACAAGCGTTTTTAATAAAATGAGTGCATTCTCATGGCATTGCAAGATAAACACACAAGCACCGTAATGGATTAAAGAGATGTTTCATTAATAATGGTCCAACTGTGTCCACCAATACATCCATAGAAGTTGAACTCTACAGTTAGAAAACAGCTGGTCTAGAATATACCAGTAATTATCAACCTGCAATCTTACGCAGACAGAAAGGCAGCTGAAAAATAAAAGAATACTGAATAATCATGACCAACAGATTCTTCTTTCTTATTTGTATTTTCATTCTAAGTAGTTTAAAAAGCTGTATGAACAACAAAGCTCCAAAGACTGATTTTTATTCAAATTTTATCCTCAAGTTCAAAGTGCTTTTCAGATACTGTTGCAGGTGTGGTTAGAGAGAAAAAAACCACATTTTATTTTCAGATTCTGCACAGCTTTTAATATTTGGTTAAATAGCAGCGTATCCAGAATTTATGAGAGTGAAGCAGCCTGTGCATAAGTTTTACTAGCTGAAATGGGGAAGTTAGCTTAATTAAATTTAAAGATTTAAATATAGGAGCAGTATGGGATGTGAAATTTATAGTGTGGCACCTCTTCCTTACTAGCAGCTCCTACATACACATTTGCATTGTAGCAAATGTCAAGTAGCCTACTTTGCCTGAAGTACCTTGTGTTCCCTGCCATCCGCCATGGAGCAAGGAGTTATTATGCAAAATTAATATGTACACCACTAATACAGAGATTACCCTGTCACAAGTTGCTTGCATGTCCAGAACTTCACTGTATTGACTTATTTTCAACCCTAGTGTTGAAGATTCAATGGACAGGCAAATGAGCAGTTCTAAGGCTCACCATATAAATGCTAAACTGAAGAAGCTGCAGTTCCACATTTTAACTCAAGCCAGTTTCTCTGTTGTCAAGATCCCAACCCTCTCACCCTGCCTCAGCCGCAAAGTCATGACTCCTCCCTTTGCCTTGGCTGCCGGACTCATGTGTCTGTGCAGCTGAGCTGGGCTGTTTCAATGTTCAACCAGAGACAGAATTACTCTTGTGCTCTTCTCCACTCCCATCAACAAATGAATGGTTCTCAGAAGCTACACACCAATGTAGGACCAAAGCAAAAGGGGTCAGGCTGTGCAGCTGGGGCTGGGAGAAAAGGGAAGAACAGGGCAGGACCAGGACAGCCAGTAGCAAGCTCTGCCTAGGTTGCTGCGAGAACACAAGGCAATTACACCAAATCCCCCTAAGCCTCACAGGACTTCCTATATTTAGACAAATCTATAGGAACTGTAACGACTATTAATACAGAATCACAGAATGGCTTGGGTTGGAAGCCAAGATCAAAGATCATCGAGTTCCAACTCTCCCTGCTGTGGGCAGAAGCACCTTCCACTAGAGCAGGTTGCTCAGGGCCCCAGGCCCCACCCAGCCTGGCCTTGAACACGTCCAGGGATGGGGCATCTACGACTTCCCCAGGCAACCTGTTCCAGTGCTTCACCACAATTACTATTCAAATATAAAGTAGGTCTTTGTATTTAGCCACTACAGATTAAATCTATATACTTTGTAATATGTTTCAGTGTGTAATTTTATTCTTTTTTCACTTGCTCAACCATGTTTTATAACACACCCAATGATCAAATCTTTAGTCTCTCACCTCATGATGCACTAATGCAGTTGGTCTTCCAAATCTGTTTTAGATAAGTGACCCCTAATGTAAATAAGTATTTTGAATAGAAAGAAAGGAAGAATTCCTATGGAAATGACTATATAAATAAAACAATACATGGATATTATTGAATGAATTTTTTTGAAGGTCAATGGCATTGTCCCTCAAAAACCACAATAGATAAAAATAGCAAGGCATAATGCTTTTCTCAGTTTTGGAACAAAACTGCACTAAGGGAAAGACTCACAAAATCCAAGAACTCAAGGATCTTAATCTCTTAAAACTAGTCTTGTCCCAGTGCTGTTCAAATTAATTTTATTAGCTATACTAAAAAAAAAAAGTATGTTTGATAATATTAGTACTTTTTTATTAAATGAAAGCACTCCATTTGCCTCAACTGGACAAGGAATGACTCACAACTTCCTGGTTCACTCTCATGTCTTGATGGTTCATCCTTTATTTTTACTGCCACATTTCAAAAGACTTTACTATATGCTATAGGCTGCCCAGAAAACATGAAAAGGAATTCATCTTGTTAGACATTTAAGTAAATGCCGAGTCATATTAACCAAACCAACTGAAAATGGTTATTGTGTGGGATACATAAATGAGGTAGGTAAAATTTGAGACCAAAAGCAACATCAGAAACTCTGGCAGAAAGAAACTTCCTGCTTCTTAACAAACTAGAACTCAAGCCATGATGAACAAAAAAAACCTTTAAAGCACTTCCACTATGTCCAGGTATTGAAAGGCGATTGTTGCATAAATTAGTTCCTAGTCCTGTTACAAACGGTGACCTACTCAAAGCAAGTAACCAGGCAGCATTTTGAAACAATCCATGTGCAATGACAATCCTGTAAGAGTTCAATACAAACCAGACCCTGGAGTATCAGTCTGCCCTAAGGGGGAAGTTGACTGTTGCTATTTGCAGCTTCAACAACGCAACACCTAACACGTTTAACTTTGACAGCTGAAGTTGCCAATAAAGTGTGCTAAAGAAAATGTAATCAGGCCACAAAAATGGAGAAAAGCAAGGTGTGTTTGTTTAAGGGATGGTAGAAAAAATACACATCCAGTTTGCAAGACAATTACATGTCACCTAGAAGTTGCAAATACTGGAGAAAGTAATATTCATTTCAGGAAAAATAGAAAAAGACAATATTGGTTAATGAGAAGCAATTAACTTCCCACAGCAAGCTGAAGAATATAATGCAACAGAATTATATTGGACTTTGTTTTGTTGTGTAAAAACAGATCCTGCCATATGCAGAAGTCATCTGCAGCACCTGAAGATCCATTGACTGCCCTAAGACCCGGGGCAGACAGAAACTTACCCGTGCTCAAGGAAGCCAAAAATAAAATTCAGAACAAGAAAAAGAGCCAACAAAACAAACAGGGTATAAAGATTCAGCACCAAGTGGCAAACTATGGTTATGGAAACAGGGATACATTTTCTGCAATGGCTACCTTATTTCAAATATTATTACTGTCAAACTTTAAAAAGAATTTTTAAAAGTTTGTGACATATCTGGGCCTTCAAGTGATTGATTCAATATATGTCCAATCTTAAGTTCAACCTGATATTTTTTTGTGTGAATGTATTTTTCAATTGCTCATTCTTGGTGTTCTTTTTTCTAGTTTTGTTTTGGTTTAAGGTAGGGTTTTTCTTTTAAATATTTATTCTTTTTCATAATACTCCTACCGACTATATCCAGCTATTCCTTTTCACTAATTTCAGTTCTGTGCCAGCAACATTATCTTTCTTACTGTTCTCCAACTAGGACAAAAACTGAAAAGAACAAAGCCATACAGTACTATCTACAGAAGAAGAAAAAGACAAAAAAAAAATAAGCTTGTTCATCAGAAGCCTCGCTGCAGCTCCCCATAGAACAACTGGAGGCAATTCTCTACATCAGGAATCTGTTTTCAGATGAAAAACACCCATATGCTTCCAATCTTCATTTCAGACCCTGATGAGTTCACGCCTCTTTCTGATATGCTACGTAATATGTATCTGTAGGATTGACAGTGGGCACACAATTGCACCTCTCAGAGGAACACTCAGCAACAAAGAGTTAGGCATAGGATTCCTTGTAATATATTAGGACTGAAGCTTGTCTAAAAAGAGATCAAAAGGTGAATTTAAAAGCTGATTAAATAAGATTTGATTAATTTAGAAAATGTGACAGAATTTGTGATCAAAATGCTAATAGTTGAAATTAAAAATGTTTATTTAAACAAAACAGGCAGAAATTATGGCATACTTAGAACTAATTAATTTCACTAAGGCTGTTAAAGATTCAAGTCTACAATGACTTCATCAAAATAAAGGCTCTACCCAATTATCACCAATCTGTCCCAATAAAATAATCAGCATGATGTTTAAATGGCTATGACAGCATGATGACTGAGCAACATTTAGAAGAAAAACAGGTTTTGAAAAAGACCTTTTATTATGTTCATCAATAAGAACTGTAATAGTAAAACAAACACAAAATGACCACAGAGGGCAATATTATCTGCAACATGAAAAAAATGTACAGGTTCCATAATTCTTATGTCAACAAGTTGCCATCATTCTTCAAAACTCTCTGCTAATGTAAAAGCTAAACAACAAGCTCTGGTTTCTCAGTGATTCCTCAAAGGCTTCCTGAATAATTTCTGTTTAAAATTAAAAAAAATACTTGTAACAGCCTGTTTCACAGTCAACTTATAGCTAAAATTCAAGCTGTGTTTTTGACTGGTGAATCACCTCAAAAAGTCACTCCTACAAGAAGGGTTTCACCCTCATTTTACCTGACTATCCTCTCTGGAAACCAAGTACAATAAAAAGAAAACATGAGCATTTAAAGAAAGAGGAGATGGATGACCAGAAGAGTAATCATCATTAATCTCACAAAACTGGGAAGCTTTTTTGCAGTAAAAAATTTGTAAAAAACCAAGATTTTAATTATTTAATTAAGCTGATCTATAGCTAAACATGAATAAAAAATTAGGCCATTTTTATTGAATTGCCTTTTCAAGACTCAGTTGAAGAAATGAAGATCAAGTGGAAGGAACAATCCTTAATAGAAACTACAGCTGACTCAAAAGTTTCAAGCAGAAAATAGATGGGAGGCTAGCAATGCCTCAGCAGAAACTGCTAAATATTGCTTGCACCTTTTTCAACTCTGCCTTGGCACCAGGTTATACCTATTCTTGGAGAGATGATACAGAGTATAAGTCAGAACAGAGGCCCCTCTACATGGCCATTTTTAGGAAAATTCCAAAGGAAAAAAAAGAAGAAGTAAAACTACAATATTACCCATTAAGTGTTTTCTCTTTACTAAATTAAATTATGAACTTAATTAGAATATTTCCTGAGATGTTCATGAGAAAACTGAAAAGGTATCATGATACTCTAACTTCCTGCATTTTTCTTCCTAATTCTGAAATGCAATCCACTTCAAGAAGACAAATAAGACAAAACTGAAAAGGCTTTGGTTTTGAACACAGAATAGAATGCATATTTAGATGGCCAAATATTTGCAAATGAATAGAAAGATCATCAACAAAATTATTTGGGCATGTAATTTTGAGGGAAAAGTTGCAAGTACATCTGATTTAAAGCATTGAGTGTATTACTACTTTCAGACCATAATGACTTGCTAATGGATTGATTACAAGTTTTTCATATACCACAGCTGAAGACTAACTAAATACCCCATGCACAAAGAAACATCTTGGAAATGCCAGGGAGTGGCACCACTTCTGTTATTTTGTCTCTGAAAAGCTCAATAATTGCAGTTCTTCCTGGAAAGAAACAAAATGAGCAGAACCAGAATTTTATTTGGAATGAAGTACAAAATGAGATCTGGAAAATGCACCACACAGACTTCAGAAGACTCAGCTATTTGTCAAGGACAATACCCTCTTAAGTTTCACTCACTAGATCAGAATATAAAATATTTTAGTTCAAAAGCATGGAAACAAGAAAAGAGAGGACCCTATTACAAGAACACCAAACCTTGCAATAAAAGCAGCAGAACCAACCAAGGAAGGCAGGCAGTAAGAGGGCTGCAGTTGTTGCAACTGACTCAGCCCCCTAGACCCACCACTGGATGATGCTGAAGCTCTGAAAAGCACCTAGCTAAGGAAAAGTCTATTTTTTCAGTAACAATTTCTCAGAGGAGAAAAAGGGAAGGAGCGACAAAGCTGACAGATTTGCTGGGCTCAAATGTGAAAAATTTATCACATTCTATTCAGGAAATAAAAAGAAAAACTATGTTTTAATCTCTGTTTTGAATTTAAAAAACCACCGTTTCTCTAAACCCCTACTTACTAGCACCTTCCTACAATTCAAAAAACCCACACACTGCAAAACTATTAAATAGGAGAGACAAAACTATGGAAATACTTGGAAATTTACGTCCTTAAATTCCATAAAGGAGAAGATACCAACATTAGCCTGGAACAAAAGTCCTGCTTATCCTAATACAAAGGCCACAACGCTTAACAGAACTACTTGTCCTCCCTGCTTTCACATTTACTTTCCAGAGAAACATTTTTTGCTTCCAGTGACCGATTCTGAATATTCAGTCTGTGGCTGTGGACATTTTACATATCAAGGACCTCAAATAAAGACTTAACAGAACAAACCCTGTATCTTAATTTTTTGTTTTCTTGTATTTATACGTAACCCACCTACTCTCTGACTGTAGTAGCCTGCAGTGGTGCAGGGGATAGCCATATAGGACAGTAAAGTAGATTAAATGTATCTTTGCCTACTGGAAAAATGAGTATTCCCCTCTTCCCGGCTTGATACTGCTGTCCCCGTTCTGTGTACTTGCTCTGGCACTCATCTGGCCACACAATAAGATAATTCAATTTGCTAATCCAAGGGAGGAAGAAAAAAAAAAAAAGAAGAGCAAAACAAAAAGAAAAGAAATAGTGTTCTCTTGGGTTAGTGGAGTGAATTAACTTCTCGTGCACTTCGAAAACTACCAGAGTCACTGCAACAAAGCAGTGCAGCCATGCTGTACCAAACCCAAAAAAGAGGGAGTAACTGGGAATACTCCAGGCAGAGGCATTAAGATACGAGATCAACTAGTCAGCCTCTTTAATATCCACCCACTCCCTTACTTCTCACCCACAATCTCAGAGCTGGCAGGAGACACTTCAATTTCAGTGATGCAGCACTGAGTACATTCCCAAACACAGGTCTCCCCATCTGCAATCTAATTATCTCAAAAATCTACTAAAATATAATTCTGGCTTTTATCTGAAACCTCTAGTACAAGTTAGGTTTGACATAATATATGATAAAAAATGACATATACTAATTTAAAATACAAGGGTTTTTTGAAGGTCAAACACAATTTTAACTAAAGAGATCATTCTACCTACAAATGCACCTGTAGAATAAAAACAGCCTCCCACCTTTTTGGCGATAGAGTCAGCGAAACTAAACTAGAAGACAGAACTAGGCATTTGCAATTTATTTTAGTATTTTTAAAGATTTTTATGCATGTATAACTGTACAACAGACACACATGAAGTCGTTTAAACAACTCTCTTCCCACCCTTTTTTGCATGCATCATGTTACAGTTTAAGTCACCTAATCACATACTACTTTTCCCCACGACACCTGCCCCATTCAACACCCTAGCTGGACTGTGATCCAGGGAAACATTAGCATTGCACACTGAAGGAACCTGCTGTCAGTCGACCAGTCCCTTGAAAATGCGTGGATACACAAGGATCGATACTAGAACAGAAGATGTGCAGGCGTTCGGTAAGAGCATCATAAACCCAACAGACAAGGAAAGGCCCCCACAGGCTCAATTAGCGCAGTGAAGATGTGCACCTTAGAGGAGACACACGTATCTAACCCCAGCTCCCAGCTAGCAGACTTGAAGCTCCATCCCTCAGTCACAAGCAACTTCCTTTTCTCAAATTACAGTCTCTTTGTCACAACAGAATCAGTTTTTACTTCATTATGTAGCATATCCTTCAAAGAGGGGGAAGTGCTATTGCGTCCTTTTACAATCTCACAAGTGCTAGAAGCTGACAGAATTTACTTGTAGAAAACCTCCTATCTGCATGTATTCCATATCTGACTCCCCAGTTCAGAATTTTCTAAAGGAAAACCAGAATTTCACAGTTTTTCACTGCTTTCTAGCTGAAGTAAAAACAATCTGTTGTATCTCAGTTCCATTCTGCCTGCAAAGCTAAGAAAAGCAGTGCTAACATGGAAACTGTCCTGTTAGGAGAATCAAGGAGATAATATGGTGTCAATATACATTAAATACCTTCTCCCTGCAATTGCAAGAACTGGAAATGGTATTGCAAAATCCATTTCTGCAACTCCTCATGCCTTGAGTTTCATTCCAGGTATTTGAAGAAGCTTCCAACCTCTCCCCTGCAACCAAACATAGACTTCTCCACTCCATTTTCATAACCCGGATCTTTTCTGGCTTGTATGTTATCACCAGAATTTTGACGAAATTTTGCCTGTCAAGTCCATTACAGCAGATGAAACACAATCTAGGAAGAACTCATTGTTTTTTTCAAAAGTCAGATTAGATATGGGAAACAGTCATATGTGAAAACCACTCCCCAAACAATGCACTGTCATGCCAAAGTTTAGTAACAACTTGTGAATCAGAAGGTTTCTCTGCAAAAGAATTAAAGAAAGCTTTTTTTTCTGACCCATTACAAATAACTTCTAGATTCTTGAGATTTTGACAAAATTCTTTGTATCCCCAGCTGCACTACTCTCTCTATTCAGCCAGCCTTCCTGACCTCCATCAAACAAAGGAAAAAAAAAAGCCAACAAGAACAGAACATTTATATGAAGGTGACAAAGTGTTTAAAAAAGTCATAATCAAAGAGTGAAGAGAGATTCTTTGCAGTGTTTATGTTTAACTTTTTCTCCGATAAACAAAATTTAAAGCTGAGGAGCTTCCATATCAGCAGAGTTCAGCAAGACAGACTTCTCAGAATCTGGACATAAAGTAATTCCCAGAGGAAATTAATCATAGGAAATCACAGCATATTTAATCACGTATCCATTCAGTTTACAAAAACTGTCCCATCCCACATATCATTTTACAGACGCAAGCCCAGGGCCAAGAACGCTGTCACAATGCCTTGAATGGCATTCCAAAGGAGAAAAGATGATCATCGCAGTGCTAGAACAGGCTTTATTCTTTCAAAGTACTTAAATATTTTATGAGTACCTTTGCTTCCACAGGGAAGAAAATAATTTCCTCCAAGTGCAGATCAGTGGATGCTATCTAATCTCTTGTCACAAGAAGCCAATCCTTATGTATCTGCAACTCATCAGCATACCATCTACATCTCATTTTTTTCCATCAAACCGTGAGCACTGACGGGCTAATTGTCGGCTTATGTTAAAAAAGCGCTCAAAACACGGCCGCAAACGCTGGCAGGCAGCGCACGCCATGCCCGCCCGGGTCCCACCGCCGCTCCCGGCTCGCACGGCCCCGCTGCCCGGCGGCTGCGGGGCGCAGGGGGGCCCGCGGAGCGCCCCCGCCCCGCCCCTCCCGCCCGCTTCCTCTGCTGCGACGCNGTTCGTCCCCACGGCGGGCACACAAAGTGGGCCCGGGCTGCTCCTCGCCACCGGGGACAAAAACCCCGATTCCATGTTTTCCCCGGGAAGCGCCTCGAAAGAGGAAAAGCTCACGCCTTCGGGAGGATATTTTCGGAAGCAGGGGACCTGACTCGTCGGGTGGAAATACGCACTACAAGAAAAGGCGAAACCCGCAGGTTTTCTCCATCACCCTTTCACAGAAGACATTATTTTAAGGAGATGGGGGGGAAACGCCGCATCCCAGACTAAGGGCGTCACTGATTTTTAAACCAGGAGGTTCACACGCCGCCTCCAGCCCCGGGGCAGTCAGTGAAAGAGGGCAACCCAAAAAAAAAAAAAAATTAAATCTCTGGAAACGTCTCCACTGGAACCGCGGAAATCCGCCCGCAGGAGGGGAGGCTGCGCAGCCCCGGGGTTGGGTGGATGGGTGGGTGTGCCGGGGGCGCCCCGCGGGCGGAAAGGGGCAGGGAGACGCGGGCAGCGTGATCCAGCAGCACCAAATGCCAGACGTGGGATGCCGTCCGCGTCCCGCCTGAGACGATGCCTCCTGGCACCGGCGATCCCCCCGCGCTGACGAGGGGAAAGGAAGGCGGGGGCGCGGAGCAACCTACGGGCCCGGCGGGGACGGGGGAGGGGGAGCGGGCTGTGCCCAGTCCGTGCTGCCTCCCCCTCCGCCGGCCGCAGCCCACCCNCAGGACGGCGGTGGCAACATCATCTTCACTCACCCCTCCGAGGAGGCTCGCCACGCCGGGGAGGGGCCGTCACTACCGGGTGCTCAGCGAGCCGGCATCCCGCGGGATGCGGGAGCGAGGGCGGAGCGCTCGGTGTCCCTCTGGCAACGGCCCCGGCGTTATTCCCTGCACATAGCGGCGGGTAACGGCACCGCGCACTGCGCCGCACTGCGCACGCGCCCGGGACGAGCGGCGGCGGGGCCGCGCTGCGCCTGCGCCGCCCGCAGACAATAGCGCTCCCCGGGCTGCGGGCGCTCCCCGCGCAGGCGATGGCGGGAGGTAAACGGCACTTCCCGCCTCTATCCGCCCCGGCCGTGACGGGACCGACGCTGAGCCCGCTGCCGACCCGAGGGCGTAGGCGGACGGGCTGTGCTGTGCGCAGGCGCGACTGCGGCTGCGATCTACAACAAAGGGGAGACGGGTTGCGGCGACCACCCTCCCCCCGTTGCCGGGCGTGGGCGGTGGGTGGGAGCTCCGCCTCCCGCAACGCGGTGCATGCCGGGATTTGTAGTCCTGGCGGCGGCATTCCCGCCATCGGGAGGCGCGACGGTCTCCCGGCGTTGCCTGGCTCAGCTGCGGCGGTCGGCGGCAACGGCCGGCGATCAGGAGCCGGAGGGAGCCCCGCAGGTGGCTTCTCCGAGAGCCCAACGTGGGAAGGCCGAACGGGTGGAACTACTGTCCCCCAAGACTTGCCGCGGGGAGCCCCCGGTGTCGGGGAACAGCGCCGGCTGCTCCCCGGGAGCCAGCGGCGTCCTGATGCGGACGCCCCGCGGGGAGCGCGCCCTGGAGGAGTCCCTGGAGCGGTACCAGAGGCGCCTCCGAGGTGAGCGGCACCGGCGCGGGGTGAGGGCGGGCCGCTCCAGCCGCCGCCCGGGTCTGCTG
>VZRQ01000493.1:157201-265102 GCA_013397975.1 Machaerirhynchus nigripectus
CTTTTTAAAAGCTGCTTGATACTTAATTCTCAGCAAGTATTTTATATCTCTTTCTCAGACGAGCATCAGTTCTTTACACTGGCGATAGATTTCATTTGTGCCAGAAGACAGAACTTTGAGGAATAATTTTTATTTACTTTTCCTGTAGATGAAGTGGGCATGGTAATGCTACTTGACACTTGCAGTTAACATTGTTGCAGAACAGTTAGGATGACAAATATCAGGGCTGTTTAACTGTGTGTAAGACTATTAGAGCTGAGCATATCTAATGGATACATTGGATGCATGTATTCTCTTCACACAACTTACTTTCATTTTATCTTTCTCCAGCTGGATTCCCTTACACTAGATCCATTGTATTTGTTAAATAATTTCAGAACCTGAAATAATTTCAGATGAGCCTTTCCCATTTACATTCTTGGAAACAAGAATTTTCTTTTCATACAATGCCAAGGTGGTTTTGATTTCATACATCCAGGGGTGCCTCTCAGTAGAAATCAATATGGTGATGCACAAACATAGCCCCAGTACAACCTAAGTTCCATTATATTTCTCAAAGAACCCCTTTATTTCTCAGTGATGTACAGTTTTTAACTCTTTTGAGCTGTACAGCATTTTTCACATCATTACTACCAGTGTTAGGAATTCAGTGTAGGACAAACAGGTCATCATTACTCTCAAAGTTGTCAAATCTAATGCTTTACCTATTTCTCTTATACAGCTTGAGATTTTCCTCCCCATTGAGATAATTCCTGTCATCTGGGTTCTGCAATTTTAGGTGACTTGCTTTGGGCATTATTCAGTGTGTTTGAAATAAAGCATTTGTAACCTGCATGTAAAGCTTGATGTTATCTGGACGCAGGTTGAGCTCATGGCCAAAGGTTTTCACCACCCACACCGGACCCCAAAAGAATCACTTTACAGCCTTACTCAGTTTGATGGAAGGGTGGATGAATTCTGAAAGAGTAACTGATTATTTCAGTGCACTGTCCTTTGTGGCAAAGGGAAATCCCTCAGAAGACAGGGAGCCTGAGCGTTCAGTAAACTGAGTCTGGTGGCCGGAGGGCAGAAGGCTGGACCAAAGAAACCTGATTAAGACCTAACTGGTCTTAGAGCCCAACAGAGAGGCTTTGATAAAATAACAAAGGTTCTATACTGAAGCTTTTCCCGACCTTGTATAATGAAAGTCTGCAATGCTGCGTGTAGGACTGAGTTGAGAGGGTGGTATTTGTACAGTTGGGGTTATTAGGTTACTGTGTGAAGTTTCACATAATTGAGACCATTTCAAATGAACCTTAAAAACTTTAGGAGATAATATTTCTAATAAAAAGCTATTCTCAAGGGAGTAGAGGTATTTTGCAAAGGAGAATCAGTGGTGTGCTGCTGTATTCACATTAATAACTGAAAATTGACAGGCATAATGTCAATGTCCAGTGGGCCTTCTACTACACCACTGCCAAGAGCAGAGCATGATGCCTTCCAGTGACTTCCCCCTTTTCTCCTAACAGCAGTAAATTGAGAAGACTATTTAGAGTCCACTTCTTTGTTTCTAGTGTATTTCTGGTTCCTTGAACAGAGAACTATTAGCTTATTTTTTATGTTGAGTTTTCTGCCTCTTGAGTAAAGAGCACTGGCTCACTGTTGGACCTGAGTCAGTATAAGAGCAGGAGCAAAGGAGGGGCAAACCATCCTTTACAGGTACTGAGCCTGATACAGACATCTTGTCTGCCTCATGTCTGCCCTAGGAAATTGTGGAAGTTACATTCTGTATTCCACTGCATTGCTGAGTGCAGTGTCCTACATAATTTCAGAGAACAGGGATGCAAACTCTAAGAGAAACGGAAGAAAATATAAGACTTCTACAAATAAAGTTTCACTTTGTGGCTGTTTTATGTGGTTCCAAAAATAAAACAGGAGAGATGGGAAGTCAAATCCATCTTAGGAAAAATGAGTACGTGGCCCAGTTTCCATCACTACAAGTTAGCTGTGACACTGAAGCAGCTAAGAATTACATTCTAAATGGTTTTTTGCTTAGGCTTTTTATTTTTGTTTGGCAGTTGTTTCTAGGTATTCTTCTGAACATAAATTGTTCTTTTAAGGGTGGAGAATCTGTCAAAAAGAACTGGGCAATGCTTGGAGGCTTTCCCATGTGAGGGTTTCTACACCTTAGACAAGTGCTTTCTGCTCTGCAGAAAGGCCTGGTTTAGGAACTTGTGACAATGACTGCTGCAGCTCCAGAGAACCCTGTGCTTTTAAAAATCATAACTTGGTAGAAGTTGTGCTGAAAATTACCTATTTCCCACATAATACAACAATAAAGACCAAGAAGCCAAAATCAAAAGGATTCGTTATTTTGAAACAGCTGAGCATTTCCTCCATCTTGGGAACTTTTGAGGCCTGACTAATGAACAGCCTGGTGTTGCTCATTGCTGCACGTGAAATCCTAGCAGCACAGGTACTGATAGATAGGATACTTTTAATCTCAAAACTGCCCTATAGCATACCTGTGTTTGGCAGCCAATAAAGAAGAACAGCTGCATGTCAGAATGGGAAGTAAAGTAAGTTCCGAGATGTGCTAAACACAGAAAACCCTTCTAACCAAATTCTCATTTTCAGTATTTTTCAGCAGTTACTTGACTGAAATGCTATCCCAGAAGAGTTAATATGATATAATATTTTAGATTTTTAGCTGTCAATAGAAGCAAATATTGATCTAAATTTGGACAGGAAAGTTTTTTTTTAAATGGAAATATTCTTTCTGTTTTCACTAACTGGTGTAATAGTCTGTTTCATCAGTTACTGTTTCACAAAAATTCTACAGTGGTTTGGGTTGGGTTTTTTTAAGACAAAGAATCATTGTAATTCCTTCTCTAACTTTCTAACACTGCTTGCTGATTTGGAACCATGAGATACTAGAAAGTGATGCTGTTTGTTGAATTTACAGCCAACTTCATGTTCTTGTAGACGTTACTAGAACTGGACTGTTAGCTTTGGGTGACAGACTTACGACAACTTTTTCATAGAGTTGCCATTGTTTTCTTCAATTTCTGTTGCTTAATGCTTCCACCAGCTGGAGTTATTTTTCATGTCTTTCAGGCAGTTCTGTTGTTTTGGATGATTGGTTCTTTTGCTCCCAGAGTATTTTCTATGGCATTTCCGAGTCCATGAATGAGGTAGCTTTGGTGCTTTCATTTAAAGGAGTACTCTTTTTAAAGAGGTCTGTGCTGTGCCTGAAAAAACATCTCTTGTTTAGGCAATGCTAACCCAGTTCAATGCCTTGTGGGGTTTTTTTCTGGTTTGACTTTAATGGCAAATTGTTCTTACACTGACTTTTTTTTTCAATTTTAATTTTTTGGTTTTTTTCCCTCAGAGCTGATGACTACTTTGCAAATACATCTACCTTTCTCATGTTGTATTTTGCTTGTGAGCCTCCTGACTCTAGTGTCTGTTTTTTTCTTTTGACAATTGTAATGGGTATTTAATGTGTCTCCAATGTAAAAAAAAAATTATTCAGCAGTATTATTGACATTCCCATATTAAAAAAATAAATCTACCATTTATATTTACACAAAGATACTTTTATGGAAAAAAAGAAATCTATATTATATTTTCAGGGAGTACTACTTAGGTTTTGTAGTTACAATGAGTACAGAAAATAACTGTAGTTATCAATGCTTCTTTCAGGGCATTGAAGTGTATTTATTCATCATGTAGAATATATGTCATGTGCTTTTTGAATGTTAATTTGTGTTTCAGTCACGGCCCTATTGTTTTTGCCTAAAGTATTATGCTTAACTGGACTCAGTCTAGTCCAGAGTTGCATTCAAGTTTTGATGAAACGAGGGATAGGAATATCTCTGTACCTGGAATAGCATGGTCTTGATCCTGGATTAGGATCACTCGTTGCTTTTGTCAATGATACTATAAGCAGAATGTATTTCTGCCTTTTTGATGTTTGGTCAGCTGTGTTTTGCTGAAGTGTTAGAAAAGTTGTCTGCCTATCCCTTGTGGCAAGTGCTGCCTGGGATTTACACATGATAGTTGGCGACTTGGCAGCATTTTCATGGAGCAGTTGCCTTTTTTATGTATTGAGTTTGATTCCTCAAGTTTGGCTGCTAGCTTGTCATTTTTCCTAATAATCTCAGATCTCTTAAACACTGAAAACCAAAGAACTTAATAGTGAATATGTTTTATTTTTTGAAGTTTCAGTCCACATGAGTCCAATTTCATTTATATCCTCAGCTGTTCCTAAAGGAAACAGCACTTCAGTGATGTTTTTTCATAGAACAGGAACACATGTTTGGATTTTATTTGTAGAGTCTTGTTAAGACGTGGAAAAGAAAGACGCTGATTGATTTTGATATGCAAATGATAGTGCTGCATGTGAGCAGTTTTTGCAGTATGTTTTCACCAAGGCCATGTTTCTATAAAATGTACTATTACAGGGGCAGCTTAACCAAAAAAGTTAGATTGAATGTGGAAGCACTTAAAAATTAATTGCTTCTGAATTCATTAAAAAATTAATCATGTTGTCTTTAAGCAAAAAGACATCCTTGCATCCTTTTATCCTTTACTTTTAAACAGTGAGTTTTTTCCTTTTCTTTAATATTTAAAAAGAATAATGTTACACTGACAGAAACAACAAACATAATCTTTCTTCTCATTGGTGCATTGTATTTTATCCTAATACCCAAAATTATATTCCTTACTTTGGAAAAATGCTATAATGTACTTATTCCCTTTTAGGCATCCAGTTCAATTATTAGTGAAGTAAGTTTTGGCTGTTTTGCATCTGGTGAATGTAAAGCCACACCACTGGGACCTCCTAATTCCCAGTCTCCCAGTGGTGAGTGTTTTGCCTATGGCAGCAACATTAGTAATTTGGAAATAGGCAAGCTTTTAAGAAAATAAAGCAAATACTTGATGACACTTTCAGGAATATGGTGACATTATTTCAGAGGCAGGAAAGCATAGTAAAAACAAAATAGGCATCAGTGTGCCATTGATAATGGTTTTAATGTGTTTCAGTACTACTGCCCTGTATGTTTATGGGAAAAGAGGACAGAGTGCAAGAAGATCTATGTTATCTTTATGGATAAAGTAGCAGCTTGGAGTTCAGAAGCTGTAAAACTACAGAGAGAAGTTCTGGGAAAACCAATGTATATGGACTTGGTTGGTTATGGTTTGGTTTGCTTTGTTGTTTGTCCCTTGGCTATGGAGCAAATATTGATATTTCGGGGTTCTCTGACCAGACACCTACAGGGAATGGGGAAATGATGGAACTTTATTGCTATCAGATGACACACCACATAATAACTTAAATGACATAGAACACTTCTTGGCAACAAATGGTTGCAACATAGTTCACTAAATATCTTAGCCATTGCATCAGGGAGATACTTCTGCCATTTCTCAATTAGCTCTTCCGCCCTCATAGCATCCTGGAATGCTCAAGAAAGGATGAAGAGCCCAAGTATGCCAAAAGTGAAATATTTGACCTAAACCCTTCTTTTTTGAGTCATTGCCTTGTGAATTGTATTCGCGTTTGTTTTACTAGATTATGACTGTTTAAAATATGCTTTTTATGTCTTCTTTTACATTAAATCCATTAAAGGGTGGAGTAACCAGAAACGGTGATATGAGCCCTAAGATGACTGGGCTTTAAAAAGAAGTGCAGAGAGAAGATTAATAGGTCAGAAATGGGTGAGGTTATTAAAAATTAGCATTGCTAAAAAGAGAGTGACAGTTGATGTACTGGACTGAGACATGTTCTTAAAAGTAATGCTTTTTGGGGGGTTATTTATATTTTATAAGCTGTTGGTAAGTTACAGCCAAGTAGAGAAGACTGGAAAAGTGGTGAAAACCATTACAGTGGGGAAAAAAATCAGTTTCCAAGCTTCAGTCAAGATGAAGTGAACTTGAAAAAACAGATAAAGTGAAGGCAGAAATACTTATCTAGCTTTTGTTTTCTGACTTGAACTGCTATTTTACCTTTCTATTTGGAAGAAAAGAGCTATTAATATTTTTACAGCAACCTATACTCTGAGGCATGTCTTCTGAATTCTACGTAGCAAATGCTTAACTGTGATTCTTATTTGAAGGTTTTCTTGCCTGTGACAAGAAATATTTTAGTTATGTATGCATCATATCAATTTAGAAATTACAACCATGTAAGAATTAATTACAGATGTGTATTGGATAGGTTACCATTTTTCTAATTGTAGCAGTTACTTAACATACATAAAAGATGTTTTCTTATAAGCTTGGCTCACAAGAAGGAAATTGCTGTTCTGTGGGCATTTATACCTAAATGTTTCATGTGTGGTAGTCTTAGGCAAGAGTATCCCTCCAAAGAATACAGGGCTAAATTAAGAAAATTGCTGTAATTTCCTGTTTCTGAAAGTCAAGTGAGGTTTTGAGAGTGGGGGGTTTTGTTTTAAATTAAAATTTTTAACTATTAATGAAACTTTTCTGATTCGGAGGAGTTATGACTGATAGTCACAAATGACTGTGACATTACTGAGGAGAAACATAAACAAGTGTCCTTGTACTCTGGTGAAGTGGCTGTGAAGGGTGTTGGAGGACTGTCCGACCCCTTGTGACTGACGCTCTGTGACTGATGTACGGGTCATTTTCTTGGTTCACCTGGGGTTACAGCAGAACCTGGAGATCCTGCTTTGTTCAACACTGCACGAAGCCGTACTACTCAGGTTGCTACTCTGTCTTCTCTGGGTAGTATATACATTGCTTAATGGGGAGAAAATGAAATAACCATCTCCCAACTACACTGGCAGTTGAAATAAAGAAGTAACAAGTGAGTTGTCTGAGGTCCAGTGGTACAAATTAGATGTGTCCTTATCTAAAACCAAGCCCATATTTTGTGATTTCCAATTCAGTTGTCATCTCTTAGCTGCAAATCTCTCAGATTTTTTTCTTGGCATGTTGGAAATATTCAGCTTTATCAGAGTGATATGGCATTTATGATTGGCATTTATGATTTTTGTGAAGTCAGCTGAATCAAATGAAAAAATTTAAAAAAGGAATACAAGGAAAAAATATACTGAAAATTAGATAAGACCTTTACTGTATCATCTGTCAGCAAATCAGTTCTTGAAAATATTTATATTCATCTGGATAGAGGTTTTCTGTTCTGTTTGTTGGGTTTTTTTTTCTAGAATAGTGTGTGTTGTTATTTATTTTTCACACTTGTTCAGAAGTCATCGGTCTTAATTAAATAACTGTTTTATGTTGGCTCGGTTTGCTGAGTTATTACTTCATTAACTCAGGTATTTGTTCCATTTTGTGATATATTGCTTTGTAATATGTGGTGGCATCACTAAAATGCAAAAATATTGTTCTTGGTTTCCAGTCCTGCGTATTGTACAAAATGTAGCGTGAGCTTTAGGTTCATTGAAAAGTATGGAAGGTTCATATGCTAGGAAATATTTTAGGGTCAAGTATATTATTACTTATGCTGCTGCAGAGTGCTATTGAGGGGCTAAGATGCTATTTATAGCTCTTCTCTGAAAAATCAGCATTTAGTAAATATTTTGCAAATATAGTAGTTGTTTTGGCTATTCGCATTAGATAATTGCTTCCCATGTCTGAGTTTAGGTCAAGTAGTCAAGCTAGACACATGCTGAATGCTTGTAATTCTCTCATGTTTTTTCTCATTTAAAGTATCAGCCAGTAAATACTTTCTTTTATGTTGTTTATTGTGGCTAATGATGTGGTTGGGGTTTTTTTAGAACGTGCCAGTGAAAGCCTCTCTCAGCTGAAACATGCCTTGGCAAAAGGTGAGCATGGCATTGGATTTGACCAGTCCGCTGTGGATGAGGGCAGTGACAATGCAGACAGGGACAGCGATGACTGTGGGAATGCAGCCAGTCAGGAACCACAGCACAGTCACGCAGGTAAGGTTACTCTGAAAACAAATGGTTTAAACATTTTAAGAAATTATACTAATTCCAATGAAAAAGTAATTATTCATTGGTTATAATGGTTTTTATCTCTTCCTAGTTAACCAACTTAAAATTTTGTTGCAACACCAAGAAAGAATGGAAAGTGAAGAGTCTCCCTCAAGAAGGAAGAAGTCATTACAGGTATGTTTCTTCTGGTTTCATTTGTGTTGTTTGAATGAATGGCATGCATGCTGATTTTGAAGTATACAGGGAAAAAAAGAAACACTGAATCATTTTTACAGTCTTAAATATGGGTGCTTCCTGAGGCTATGGCCAGAACTTGGTATGTTTATGACCATAGTGGAAGAAAAAGGAATCTGTAATATAGGGTTTAGACTTTTCTCCTCTTTTGTTGGCCATGCAGTGTGGTCAGCCATCCTTTTTGTTTTGAAAACACTTGGGATAGACAACAAGGAAAAATTTCTGAAAAAGCAACCTCTGTTTTCCTTTGACTGTACCTTAAGGATTCTTAATGTCCTTCTTGTGCTTAACTACGCTTTTTCTTGAAAGAATTAGAGATGTTCATGCAAAAACAGGTTTTGTAGTTCACTGCCAAAATGCAGTGGCCTCTGTCAAAGTTTGTTTACGCCCTTACAGGAGCTTCTCAGATGCTGCTTTATTGAAGCAGAACTGCACCAAAGTATGTGCAATCCATACAATGCATAGAGCAGCTGCTAGTTGCTAGAATCTCTACAGAAAAATAATTCAAAGGCACTGTTGCAGTTTTATCTTTTGATGGCCCACACTGAGTAATTTTGGTTTGTATGAAGCAAGACAAGCAGCTCTTTGCTGTCAAAGTTAACATCAGAGTAATCTAAAGCCTGTACTCCTGCTGTGTTGCTTTCAGCCTGTGTAATGAGCATAGCTCTACTGTTATGACATTAAGGAATTTTATTTAAAGTTAACTTTTCAGAGTGTTCTAAGATCCATGAGTTTAGTGTGGTTGTCCTGCCAGGTATTTTGCCTCATAATGGCATAGGAAAGAGTTAGTGTTTTGTAGCTCAGGGGATCAGTGCATCATTGGTTGACTTTGGCATGACATGAATCAGTATCAGTTTGTATTTAGCCTTGGAAGGGAGGGAAAGAATATTTTATTCCATCTTTGGTGAAGTTTTCTACTTGTATTGGGAAGTTTCAGTAGAGTGGAAAATTTAGAAAATGGAATACTTTTATCTAAGAAACTTGGGATAGTGCTTTCAAGGAGTGGATCAAAGGATGGAGGAATAAACAGAGAAAAAATGGGAATTTACTGTATTGGTACAGCATTGTCCCATTTCTTCCTCTTGAAGTTTCCAGTGAGAGACATCCTGTGAAGTGGTGGCTTTATTCTCCTTTGCAGCTGTCCTCCATCTGCTTGAGGATATGAAAGTGTTCTGAAGACAGACCACGTGTAAAGCTCAAAAAAATGTTGAACTGCAAAAGTGCACACACACCAAAAAAAAGCCGAAAACCTCATAAAATACGAGCTTGTCTGGTGATTTACTGGACACTGCAGAAATACTTCTTGTATAAGAAGAATCCAATTTCCCAAAGGTCAAGGAAAGCAAACTTAGATTATGAGTAACCTTAACCTTTTGCTTTGAGTGATGCTGAAGTACCAGATGACTGCTGAATAGTAAATGACTGCAGGATCTATAGCTAAATAGAACATTTCACAAAAAATACGATACTCTTTAGTAACCTTTACCATACTTCATGCATATAAATAATGTCTTAACAAAATTCCCTTTTCTTGCCCATTGATTAAAGTTGCAAAAGACATCAAATGCAATAGACATCTTTTCTTTGATTACACCCAGATGGTTGGGCAGAAATTTTCCTTCTGCTCTACACTTCATCACCTGAGGTCAAGGCCCAGCAAGATTGCTTCATATAACAACTGCAGTTCTGCTGGCTGAGTTTTGGCTAATAGCTGCACCCAGCCTCTGTTCCTGGCACTGTTGTTATAGCTGAAGATGTGATGGATTCCTGTTGTTTCCTGCCAGTTTATAGGGTGGCAGGGTTTCTCTAGTTCTGTGGTTTAAGATGCTTGAAATTTGAGGCATTCAGGAAAAATACAAGGTGGGCCAAATTATTTGTGATGTTGGCAAAACTGTTTGTCACCGTGTAGAATGCTGGCTTCTAAAGCTGCTAAGCATTTATATTTTATAAATCCTGTTCAGTATTAAGTATTTGAATGTGAACAGCATTTCCAAGACTCAGGCATAATTGTTTGGTAATTCATACTGATCAGATGTATCTTTCAGTTCTGATTTTAATATTTGGCCTAATTTAAATGCATGCCTCCCCTAACCTCTGTTCTTTCACACTGTTACATGTTATATTGTGAGAACATTAATTTAAAAATCCCAAATTAATTTATAATCAATTTATAACAGTTACATTGTTAAAAAGGTAAAAAAAGTCACAGAGGTCCTATGTTCTTTTTGTGTTGAGAAAATATACTACCTGTTATTTTCTTTTTAGTGAAACATTCCTTAGCATTATTGTTTACATTACAGTGATGTTTCTCAGGTTAAACATTAGAACTGTTTTTCAGTGAAAAATAATTTTAATAGAAATGGAATCTTTCCACATTTTCTAACACTGCTGTGGTATAATCTTTTCAGGGAGGCAGCTGGAGGTCTTAGCTGCAAGGTGTTAATTATTAATTACACTTTCAGAGAAGAGGGAAGGATGAATAGGAGCCAAGGAAACAGATGACTTACAAATATTATCAAGGCTATATTGTATATACTTCACTAGTGTGATTCCTTTTTTTAAATTTATAAATTAGTTAGGATTAAGAATTTAAATCAAGGTGAATTCTGAGTCACTAGAACATGGGGCTTACGTGTAGTGAGTCAGACTAGAATATGTTGCAAATTTGGAATTCCTTCTCTAAAGGGATGTTTTTTCAGATGGTTCTGGGCATCCTCCATCTGTCTCTGCACTCCTGGTTCCAGATATCTCAAGTGTCCCCCTCTTTAAAAAAACCAACACTTATATTTGGTATAATTTGACTGTAAGATTTTTGTTGCTAGAAACTTTCACCTCATCCTGATTGAAGGATTATACCTTTATAAAGATTGGACAAGGAATTTTAATACATTGTTTGCAGAACCTGTAGATAAGATAACTAGCAGATGTAATAGCTAGCCATTATAAGCTTGGTTTACTTCTTTTTAATTTTGGTTTGTGGGGTTTTTCTTTGGGTTTTTTTTTGAATGCTGAATATTTCAAAAGTAATATTTAAAAACAAGGATCTAGGTTTCTGAATCTTTGATGTTTTTTAGACTTCAATTATATTTGAGAAGTATATAATGGAATATTTTTGCACAAAAAGGCATGTTTCAGACCCAAAATCATTAACTAACTAATCCAGGTGTTAGAATTGTATGAGTTTCAAAAATAGCTAGGGAGCAGCATAAAGATGCTTGTTTTCCTCCAGAATCATGAACTAGTGCTAGAAATGTACCTGTTGTTCCTCTGAGAAGACTCTGTTAACAACTCTGTGCATTTTGTGAATCCTTAACAGAAAACTGTAGGTTGTATTCTGTGTGCAAGCAACATCTTACTGCAGCAATGGGAAACCAGAATGTAACACATGCTCTTCTTTACTTCCTTCAGAAGCCCACAGAAGCTGTGCCTGGAGACTTACCACCCCTTTCCGATCTTGTTCCTATAATCAATGATCAGTCACAGTACATTCACCATTTGGAAGCAGAAGTGAAGTTTTACAAGGTAACAGACAAGATATTTGACCTACTAAAATCCTGGTCCCCCAAATGTGAAGAATTGCATTAAAAGCAGCTTACACTTAGATTTGAGATGGATTGCAATAATGACCAAAACTGAGCCAAATGCAGTTCAGTAGATCCCTTACCCTGTGTCTTGGTGTCTGGTGTTTAAGGATCCTTAAAGACATTTTTAAGTCCCATCACAAATACAAATAAGCATTTTTTAAAAATAAGTTTTATGGGAATTTAAGTGGCAAAAATACAAAATTTGTCTGTTGAGTATTCTTGGTCTCTCTTAAAGGGTTAAAATAGTTGAGAATGTTAGTCTAGACTCTTGGTCTCAAGGTGTATTCCAATACTGATAGCCATCTTAAGCAGCCTTTTAAATGCAATTCCTTTATCCTGCAGGAGGAGTTGTGTGGGATGAAAGATCGAGAACAGGAAGTTTTACTTGAAAATGAGGAACTCCACCAGAAACTGAAATTCTTAACTGCAGAATACACGTTGAGAGAACAAACTCTTCTAGATGCCTCAGTAAGTTTCTATTTTTTGTTGCTTTAGTAAGTGCTCAAGGATCTGGCCAGATTATTTTTATGGAAGGGTATACAAATGGTTGTCTGCAAACAGAGTTTTAGTCAAAATTTAATGAGAATTTGTAAACATGGATTTCCTTGGGTAACATCATTATCATAGGATGCTAAAATTAACTTGTTTATTGGTTCTTATATTCTACTGAAGATTATAAAATTCAATTCTTACATAAGTACATTTCTTTAAAAAACCAGCCTATATAATTATAACTGAAGCATTAATACTTTTATTTTAGGCATATACTCAGAACTCCTGGCCTGTAGGTGGTAAAGACCGCAGCACACACCAGCCTGTCATCTCAGCAGCAGCACATAACAAAGATCAGGCTTTTGTTACAGCAGCTTCTGGAGACAAAGCAATATGGCCTAGAGAACTGGTTGGTATTAGCTTTCTTCACAGAGTTCTACCTTTGCAAAACTGTTCAGTGCTTTCTTGTTGTTCCAGTTCTAAAGATCAATTTTGTAACAGACACAGGAGAAGTTTTTGTTGACTGAACCTTAATCTCAAATTTTATTCTCTTAAACCTCATCTTGTCATTATACCCTAATTAATATTATTGTGCAGTTAGACGCAGATGGCAGGTTGTATCTGCAGATGATGGCTTCCCAGAGATAATTCTTGTTTAAAGATAATGGCTTCACTGTACTTTGGAGATTCTTAGGAGTAACACAGTGCCCAAGCAGTTGGGAACTTGCTGGTGTAATTTATGTAGCCCTCCACACAAGCTCTTTCATAATGAGTTGTTCTGCTCCTGGAGCAGCACAGGCTCAGTAAGGTACAAAAGTAGCTTTGTGCAATCTGCTTTCCCTAAGCTGAATTACACACCTTGTGCTTTTAGAGATACAGAGGAGTCCTAGTAATTTAGAGATTATGTTGTCTATTCCTGTATTTCTAATTTCAGAAGATATTAATTTTCCTTTTGCTCTGAAGTAGTGGGGTAGTGTTGCTATCTCTTGGGAAAAAAACTTGCCTAATTGAAAAGTTTTGATATATTTTATTCATGTGCATTTCTGTACTGTGGAATTTATAGGGTACTTTAACTCTTGAACTATTATGGGATTTGGGGTTTTTTCATAGAAAAATATAGTTTTGGTATTTTTGTGCTATTAATTCAGAGCTGAAGACCTCAGTGGTCGCTGATGCCTGCAGTTGTTTGAAGGCTAGTTTTTACAGTAATTGCTCTTTCCTTCACCTGCCACATTTAAAGCAGGAGAATCATGTCGATTGTAACTTTTCTAAGCGTCATAGTGAACTAAATTTGTAGTGCTTTATCTGGCTTGTTATCACAATTGTCTTTAACATGGGTGTGGTTGATTCATATACCTAGTTCTTCACCAGGTAATAAGAGCAACTCCCTGTATTATAAATAAATAGCCTGGGCACTTAAAGTTCTTCTTAATTCCTTTTTAATATCTGCTGACTTGTGGGAGAGCAAGAGCAAACTTGAGACATGATCATCAATTTCTGTGAATCATTGTAGAGAAATGAGGACTGCAGTTGGAGCTGAAACAATTTACCATATGAGGATCTGGCAAAAAACCTTATTTAGAAATAAAGAATGGGAGGGTTGTTCACTTTTTAGATTTTCAGAAGTGTGAAACATTTAAGTTTCTCTGCCACTAGTATTTCAACAGGTTTATGTCCTCAGGGGAAAAGAAAGTGGGTAAAGTCTAGGTTTATTTGTAAAGACTATTATGAAGAAAGCAAAACATATCTTTTCTCCCATCTTTTCTAAAGGAGAATCTAAAACTTCTTTATCAAGAAAAAGTTAATATTCTTGATGCTCAAGTACAGTCTCTAAGGTAAAGTGAATTTGTTTTTCTTAAAATGATCCTTAATAAATTGTCACTACGTAACAGCATGAACCACTCTTAATCTGCATTTAACTAAGAGAATGCCTGAATGTTTGAATGTTGTGTCTTCTGATACTGTCCCTGAAAACTGGTTTTCTATTAAGTTCTCTCAAATATAACTGTAGCAAAATGGAATGTAGTGCTACTTTATAGAAACTGTAGCAATATAAAACGTCTTTATCTTTTTTTACCCTCTTTCCCCTAAAAAAGGTCATGTAAGATGGACCAATCAAAGAAAAAAGAGAAGTTACAATTTTAGCTTGTGTGATGACTTCCATAATTAGCTGCCTTCTGCTAATATTTTATATTGCAAATTTTAGAGATCTTAAGCATCAAACTAGTTTAGGCCACATAACGATTTTGGAGCAGGAAGACATAACTTTGAAATATACTGGCATGTTTCTAGCTGTGTGACCTGCATATCTTTAAACACAAAAATATTTTAAAGTAAGTCCTCATGTATTCCTCAAAATATTTAAGGTTTGGATAAATAGAAAACTATGGGAAAACAGAGGAAGAGACAACCACGTTAGGATTTGGACTAAATTTCCCCAGAACACATACATTAATAATACTGCTGCTGAATCTCTTTAATTATGTTTTTCCCTAAATAAATTGGTGTTTCATATATTTGAAAGTGCTAGACTTTTCTGTGTGTAAAAAGAGTTATGATAGGGAGACAGGTTTAAATAATGCTCTCTGCATTGGTGAAACCTGAAATGTGCAAAGCCAGTTGTGTTAGTGAATGTAAAGGAGGATCTTAAATTTCAGCTGAATAATCCAATTTTTTTTCCCCCTTGGCCTCAAGTGTTAAATTTTCTCAAAAATAATTATTGGAGGCTTAAGGTTGTCTCAAAAGTTCCTCAAGTACATTATTCAGCCTCTTGATTTCTCCTAGGAGGCATGATCATGCAAACAGTAAGTTCTGCAAAGCTAAATTTTATTGAAGTGAGAAATTATATCACTTTCGGTGGGACTGTCTTTCCTTTTAACTTCAAGGATGAATGTACAGAACACTTACTGATTTCTGTCTAAGGTTTTCCAACAATAGGTTTGTTGCACCATGACTGTCTTAGGATATAAGCAGAGCAAATTCTGTTCAGGTTATAGTGAATTATATGTAATAGACCAAGTACTAAAATTGGAAAAAGTGCACAGAAGATTTTCCAGATGGAAATAAGAATGCATGCAGTGTATATATCATGTGCACAGTAAATCCGATGCAACCAGAATGTGTCAGACTTTCTATGTGTATGCTGCCCAGATGGCCTGCATAACAAACCCAAAGCTTTGGATTCATTGCACAATTTGTCAAATTGATCTATATGTGCACAGTGTGCGTTTGTCTGGAACTTCCTGATGTTAACATTCCTATTGCTTGAGATCTCCCCAGCCTGACACATGCTTGGAAATTCTGGAGAAAATTCTTCCGAGCACCTGGTAAAAATTTTGGAGACAAGTAAAAAACTTAGCCTGTTTTTCTGCACATGTGTTTGACCTCAAGTTGTGTATATTGGTGGATCTGAGTGAATGTGCTGATTACCTCTGGATTCTTGTCTAGGGAGTAGAGAATAAATATGAAGTTAGTGATATTATTAATAAAAACAATAGAAAATTTTTATAGAGTACTGAAATATTTATACAGCTGATAGTGGTTTTTGCTAATGATTATTATACTCTGTTCAGAAAAAATGTAAGCCCATAAGTATTTAATCTAATAATTTTTTGTTTAACTTGAATATTTTCTGATACTACAGGAGAAGAAACAAATTCACACAGTATTGTTCAGTCTTTTAATAATTTCGATTGGGCAGTTCAGCTGTTATTTTTCTGTTAAAGTCTTCCTTAGCCTATTGAAATGTGTAAAATAATGTTCATTACAGGGAATCTTACAGTTCTTTTTAGGTTACATTTGTAATCATATATTGTATATGAATATAACTTGTAGAAATATATAATTTCACAAATAATATTTTTTATTTCTTCTTTCCAGAAAAGACCTTTCAGAATCTCAGAAGACATGCAAAGATTTGGAAGAAAGGCTGAAACACCAGAAGTCACTCGTTTCAGCCAGAAACTCTAACCAGGTTGGTGGTCTGTGCCTGAACTGTGCCCAGCACGAGGCCGTTCTTGCACAGACTCACTGTAATGTTCATGTGCAGACCATCGAGAGGCTGACGAGGTAGGCTGAGGGGGGCTGTGTACTTTGTGATTGGGAGTGTGGCTGCTGGCATGAAACCAGTTAGGTCTCAATGTGTTGGGCTACATTCACAGAGAGATGTGTACTTACGGAACAATACACTCCCAAGCTGGAGTCATAATGCTGAAATCAGTGAATGTAGGTCGCAAGCACTTCGAAATCCTCAAGAGCTTTGCTATTTATTTCAAGTGGGAAAGAGTGTGAGTTGTTACCATGTAATTATGATACCTTGGGCTGACCAGATGATGAGACTATTTACAGTCTGCTTCCTGCACTTTCTGTACAAACAAGTCCTTCACTGTCAGCACAAATATTGTGCAAGTCCATGTGTTTTGATCGATTATTTCTTGCAAAATTCATTATTATTTCTGTAGTTGGAAGTTCTTTCCACTTTATTCTTCTCTTTGTTCTTCTTACGTATGGGGAACTTTTCAGATACATCAACAATAGGTCAGGTGCTTGGGGTAGAATGCATTTCCTACCCCAAACACCTGTAGTAGTTCCTTCCTGACTACAATAAGACAGGGAAAAGAAGTTCCATTGGATAAAAAGAAATTAAATTATTTGGTGAAACCTTCTTTTTAAATCTAGCTTTTATTTAAATAATTCTAAAAACCCCAGTTATACAGGCTGAATATATGTAATTCAGAAACCCTAATAGCATTAAATTTTTTTTCTTAAGGAATTCTGCCAGTCAATCATCTTCAAAAAAACTCTCCCTTTCTACTTGCTAGTAATAATGATAGGATACTGCAACTTTCTCAAAGTTTGTTAAACAGCTGTCTATTTATTGTCAGGTATCTGAAACTTCTTAGAATTTCTGAAGCATTAGAATGAGCCTGCCAGAGATGGAATAGTGGGTCAATTTAGAAGCAGGGAGACTGAAGGGACATAGTACATATATTTAGTCAGTCAAGTAGGCATTATCCCTCTGCACTAGATGGCTGTTGCCAGGATTTATGGTTTTTTTTCTATTATCAAGTCCAAGAATTTTCTTGGAAAGCTCTATTGCTGCAAAGTCATGTTTCAAAATCTGCTTTTGTAACAAAAGTAATTATTTGTCACAGATGTTGGAAAATATGAACAAACTGTAAACCACTACATTCTTGTCCTCTTATATTATAGTACAGCTTGAAATAAAAGATTTTAACTCCATTATTTCATTTGGAGGTTTAAAAAAATCTAAAAGCTACCTGTACTTGTGATGCAGTTTATTAAAAAAAAAAAAACGGTATTTCAGTAGGAATTTTCAAAGGAACTTTGTCCAATTCAAAAATGAAATGAAATTTCAAAATATGACTGCTAGGTCTCTGGGAAATACAAAAAAATGTCTTACCATTTCACACAACATTAAGAACACAACAGTTTTCTGGTAGAATCTCAAGCTGGACCTAAACCACAGGCAATTAAACTTAATTTAAAAGCTTGTAACATATCAAAATAATGAAAAGGTGAAGTCAAATATTATATTTAATGACAGTGCAATTGCTTTGCTTACCACCCTTATGTCTTTTATCTGTTAATCTTTTATATTCAGTATACCTGTTGTTTGGGGTTTTTTCTCTTACAAAAAGATATAGAAGAAGTATCTGGGTTGTTTTTTTAATATGCAGAGAAAGAGATGACCTGATGGATGCCCTTGTTTCAGTTAGACAAAGCATGAAAGAGATGCAGCAAAGAGAATCTAATGCTTGTAAGCAAGTTGAACACGCAGTACAAATGGCAGAAGAGGCCAATTTCGAAAAAACAAAGGTAACTTCATCATGAAATTAGAGCTTTTTAATGTTCAGATCTAATGCAAGTGTGACTTAGTTTTCATGCTAATGAGAGAATACATGTATAAGACCTTTTTCATATGTTGACATGGTGTAGATTTAAAACAACTGCACCATGTGACTATTTCTGAGCAATAACATGAACTCTGTATTCGAGTTCTTAAATGCTCATCAATAGTGTAAGGAGTGTTGCATTTTTTAATTGTGGTGCAGTTTCACAGCTAGGTGATATAAACTGTAGAATTTTTAAAGGCATTCATGACATGTAAGAGGATAATTTTGACATCAGAATTCTGACCTACGCTGGAAAGAATAGTTAAAATGCTTACAAACAGCTCTTTTTTGCCTCAGATGAGAGCAGTGCAAGAACTGATTAACTATCAGAGCTCTTTGAAGATGAGAAGTCTTGTCTAATGCTACCTGCAGGAAGCTTTTGGTGTTACGTAAATAATAATGATAAAACCAGTTTTGATCTAATGCTTGTGTTAGCCCTAGTTCTGTACACAATCAACCTATATTGACCTAAATCATTTCCTTGACAGTTAGTGACATCTACTGTACTATTAGTGAATTACTATGAAATTGAGAGAGGGTTGTTTTGGTTTGGTTTTTGTAATTAAATGTGAACAAGATTGATATAATTGTTCTATTGATCGAATTGGTATTATTTATCCAGTGCTGTAAGAGAAGAGTGTGTGCTTGTAGGGTTGTGTGAAGTGCTACCCGTTTGTCTACAAGGTTGAATAGTAGTCTGGCTTTTTTTCATGCTCCAAAACTGTTTTAATATGAAGGAAGAGGAAGAAAGTTTGTACTGATACTGCATTAATTTTGCCTTTTTACAAGTACTGTATACCTCTTGTTAAGTACAAACCATCTTTTTTTTTTTTTTTCCCCAGTCCTATTCTACTCTTAAGTGCTGTTTTTCTTGATAACTAGCATGGAATCCCATAGAACAGTCCACGTAACAAAAGCGAGAAGTTAACACATTAAGCCTCCAAATTCTCTAATTGCAATTTCATCAACCTGTTGTCCCAAAGTCAAACCTCAGGTGCTTATAATTTAAAACCACCATTTCTTCCTGTCTTTTGGTTGTCTCTGTAGTTTGTGGCCTCTTGCTTATTGCATAGAGCAGGGAGATCTGTTATGGTGAAGTTTACATAGTTGAAGCAAAATCAGGAATATATTTTCAATATAAATGTCCTAGAAGAGTAATTGTTTGAACTGCTCATTGTGTAGTCAGAGCAGTGGAGCTAACAAAAGATACATTTCTTCTTGAAATGCAACTAATGTAACTACTGTCTTCTAAAGTGGCACTGGTATAGAAGTTTACCAAGCTACAGCAGCTTTATGCAGGCAATTGTTTGCTGATGTTGATGATTCTTTCCTACAGAAAAGGATTCAATGCCATAACAGAGGGATTTTCTCACCACGGTAGACTAGGAAAGGGATCCTCCAGAGAGTCCCCCAGAATTGCCATAGAACCAGTGGAGACTGTTAGAGCATTCTCTAAAAAAACATGGTTTAACTTGCTCCCCTCATAAACAGTCCAAGGCTGAGAAAATTGAACTCCGGGGATTGGCTTTGAGTAAAAGAAAAACAAACAGTTAAAAAAATTATTTGAAAATAAAAAGAATGGTTAATAAGTTAACCTAAGAAATCCTACTCTAGCTCCTTTGAAACAGAATATGCTGTACATCAGTGAAATATTGACATTAAATCTAGTTTACTCGTGGGCTAGCAAAGCTCCCTTTAGGGTGCTTTGAATACTTGGATTTACTTGTAATGGAGTAGTGTATTTCTGATTTAAACTGACATAACACTCAAATTCTACAATTTGGCAGAGATACAGCAGCATAAATGGATAAATACCTTCTTTTTTCCCTAGCTTTTTTAGAAGATAGTGTTTTGAGAGTTTTCTTGAACTTATATTTCTATTTTTTTTTAATAGAAAACACATGTATACCCTGTGTTTTAGCACCTGAAATTAGGCAGTACCTTTATGAGATTTTTTAGTAGAATTAATTTTTGACACACATGAAACGTAGACAATTTGTAAAACATTTTTTTGTATATTTGCTGCCTGCTTTCAGGTTTCTTATTTCTGTAAGTTCTATGTTCTGTAAGTATATGGAGTTCTGTACTCCATAATTCACTTCAGGAGGAGACTTAGGTGGAAGTGCATACATTTTATTAATTTTTCCATTGTATTTGCAAGGAGTCAAATACTGGAGGCTGATTCCAGTGCATTCAGGAATTTTAGATTTTAAATACAAGACAAATAATCATAGTTTTAGAAGAACAGCTGCTTGTTTGGAAAATACACTTGGACAAATGCTTCCATCTTTGCCATGATTCCTAAAAGCACCTAAATTTCTCAGTTGCAGTAGAGCATGTGTATACATACAAACACATACATCTGTTTTGATTTTGTTAGTCCTTTTCTAGATTTTAACACAGTAGGATATGTATAAACATCATAACTGCATTAAAAAAAATGACATTTCTAATAGCAAATTGGTTTCTTTGAAGGTATTAGATAAATATCTTCAAAGGAGGTATATGTTTGTTTAAATGTTTGTTTAAAATAAATATATGCTTGTTTAAAAATTTTAGGTTTCTTTCATTTAAGCAGATTGGGGTTTTTTAGGCTCTAGTCCACTGTGAACAACTGAAAAGTGAGATGGAACGACAGAAGAATTATCTTGAAAAGGAGTTGGCTGCCCAGCTAAATAAGAGGGCTGATGAAAAAGAAGCACTGCGGCAAGAAATGAAGAAGGAAAAGGACAACTTGGCAGCAATGGTATGAGTTGGTTCTTTTTCTGTTTGTGTATCACGAGTGTATCATCCTCTTTAAACTTTGTTTGCTTGTCTTTTCTTTTTTAGTTTTGGATGTGAGAGCTCAGTAAGTCACTTCTACCATTTCTTTAAAGCAGTGGTAGATAAGTGATCCTTTGAGTTTGAATAGCTAGTTTGTGCTATGTCACTAGATACTTACTAGGTTGTTGATGTTATGCACTTTATTTTAGTTTGCATAATATTTTTAATGCACTTTGTCAAGGTAAGCAAGGGTTAAGTAAGATGTGATGCAAGGTTTGTACCTAGATGTTTTATAAAAATTATTTAGTTTGCCAAGGCAAGTGTTCTGAAGTTAGCACATGTCAAATTTAGGATTCTTTGCTACTTTGATCTTACATATACATTGATGTTACAATATCATAATTTCAAAGTGATCTTATCATATGTTTAGTTTTCCCACCTGCAGAAATGTGTTGGAATCTCTTTTCTCACTTTTACTAATGTTTATCAACTCTCTGAGACAGAATCTGTCTCATCGTTTATGCTGCGACCATTGTGATAGTCTTGATAACCTTGTTTTAGACTTTTAGATGCTGCTGTAATTTGAGTATAAAACATAAGGGGTTTCTGCCCAGTGGAGTGTACAGAGGAAAGCTCATGCTAACAGCAGTAAGCCTGTGATAGAGGACGCATTTCTAAGGTGATTGAAATGGGAAGAAGTGTAGAGAGATAAATACTTCATGAATTAGTGGTTTTCAAGCTTGTTTGATTTGCAATGTCTTCAATCATTTTCTGGTGGAGGTTTGGAAACAATAGAGTGAATTTCTCTCCTGATTGTAGGCTTTTTCTTATATTTTGGGACTCTTTTATAAGTTGTATGGCTTATTTCTAAAAATCTGGTGAGCACAGACTGAACAAAATAAAGCATTTAAGTGTGTATAAAAAAACCTCTTTGACTTCAATTCCAGATACAAAAACAGGAATTAAGCACAGTGATAGGGACTAAGTCATATTTAAGTACATGAACTGATCATCAGTGATCAGTTGCCAGGGAAACTGAAATTAAAAAAAATAACCTTCCACTGGAAACAACAAGACATTATTAGGCAACTCCTTGTTTGACTCCTTGCTATCTATTAGAAGTTATCCCTTTTATGAAGTTAGTTGTTTTGTTACAGAGTTTCTTTAAAGCAGTGTATTCACTCCAAAATACAGCCTATTAGACAAGCATTTGGTACTTTTTTTTGGTAGAACATTTCACTCCTTGTCATCACATTACTTTATATTTTATCACCCACTGAGATGTGTTTTACTGGAACCAATTTCCACTTTAAGTAGTTGTAGTCTTTTTCTTAAATCCTACATATACATTAAACAACATATAGTGACACTATGATGATGTCATACCTGGTAATTAAAGATATGGGATGCCTTTTTAGAAAATTATGATCTCTATTAATGATTTACACCTACATACGATTAACTACTTTTAGGTTTTAGGATTATGAGGTGGTAGAAAGGGTATACTGTGCATCAAGTCAAGATTCATATGAATATTTTATTGCTTGCTTTATTAAATGGCTTGTTTGAAGGGGAGAATTGGCATGATACCTAAATCAGGTGGAGGTATAAGGAGTGAAAAATAGTTTTGAATATATAATCCTCTAGGTTTGGCTTTGAATTTCTGAAAGTTAACCTAGAACTGTCAGACACCATTATTTCCACTTATATTAGTAAGCTTCAGGGCTAAATAGCGGAAGGTTCACTGTCTCTGTTTTATTGTTACATTTTTTAATCATTCAGCAAAATTTCATCAGAATTACATTAGAATTTTTAATATACCATTTCTATATGGGTTTTGCACAACAGTATGCTTTGATCTATAGTGTTGAAATGTTTTCTGAACTTGAAAATTAATTTAAGACTGGTGGTTGCAACAACAGTTTTCTTTAGCTGGGGGAACACGATTTGGTTTGAATCAATCTACGTAAGGATGGATAAGAAGGTGTTAATTAGTACTCTTGCATTGCAAAACTAATGTATCCAGCTGCTTCTGACACCTTGTCCATATTAACAAGTCCTGGAGACTAGTGCAGTTAATGAAAAGTTTCAAATAAACTACTGTATGATAAAATAATTAAAAATAGAGAACACATTAATAAATTAAAGTGGCTCTATTCTGTTATAGATATACTCTATTCTAGATATATATTCTATAGATCTGTTCTGTATAAGATATATTTTTATTGTACATGCTTGATTTTTTATTACATTTTTAATGTTATGTATTTTGTCTACATACAGTTGCTTTTGAGGAGAAAGTTCCACAAGAGTTTGATCTGTGGTTGGTCAAATTGCATCATTTCAGTGTTCTTGGACTTTTTGCAGGTGACAGCTTTGTCTAAGGATGTGGCTGTTTGGGAGGCTCAAGCAGAGAAAATTACAAGGGAAAAGAATTCTCTAGTTAACCAGTTAGAAGAATCACAGCACCAGTTTGCATCTCATGAAATAGAGATGAATAAGGTAAGCACATTTATAAAGGAGCATTGAGCTTGGTTTTCCTTATCATTGTGACCTGAAAGAAGAGAATTTTTACCTTGTCCATTTTCCTCTGTTTTGGTAAGGAATGTGTGGTAACTGTCAATATCCCAGAGGCAGTACAACTATCCCATTTGCGGGGTTAAAAAAATAGCTTTTTCAGTTTCCAAGTCACCTTGCCATGCCGAAGCAAACTTTTCTATTTTGCAGCCTATGAGGGTCACTATTTAAAACTCTATTCCAGTGTTTCAGTAAGAATTGTGTTTGGTCTGAGTGAGACAACACAGAATTGAAGTGTCCTCAATTGCTACCTGTGGGACTTGCAGTGCTAAAATAAAGGGAGCTATAACAAATCACTGTTTTCCAAGTATTTTCCTTTAGACTTTCTATGTAGTACACTGCTTAATTCAGTACTATTGACAGTATGCCTCTTACAAAAAGTTCTTCTACTTAAGAATTATAGCTTAACATGCACCTTGTGTAGGTGTATCACTCTTGGGTGCTTTCTTTTGCACGTTTCTCAATTGATTAGAGCCTTAATGTGGGTCATAACATGAGAAATAAAAAAGTATTTGTTGCAGCCTCTTGAAATGATTCCTTACCAATAATCCTAGGGCCCATCCTACCTCCCCAGTTGTTAATTGCAAGGATTTAAGGAGCAATTTATTCTTTGGGCATCTAGAGATTTCTGGAGAGGTTTTCAACAGTTTCTGTCTTCCCCTCCTGCCCTGGCTGATAGAAAGAGGCAAAAGTATTGCAGAAAATTCACAGCAAAAAGTCATCCCAACTTACTAGAAACTTTAATTTCATTTTAACAGAAAGACAAATGAGTATTTTAAGAATGTCAGAATGGTTAGAATTACCAGTTCTGAAACACATTTTTGGTCTTTCAGGCTGGGTTCACAAATGACTAGCACCACTTACAGGGGTGAGGAGGTGGTGAAAGAGGCAGTAGGTACAAATATTCATTGGTCTGGAAAGAACAATTTTGTATCCTACCAATTTGAAGTTACCTCTCAGAAGATGATACTGTGGTCCCAGTTCCTGCTTCAGTTAATGTTAGTACAAAGTGAATAGCTGGTCCACTTGCAATAGTCCATGCTGTGTTTTAATTGCACTGTCCTGAGAGACTGGAAAACCTAAGTTGTGTCCCTGTACTAAACTGAGAAGTCTCAAAAATCCTGGAGGAACCTCCCAAGCACTGAGCTGACAGGACTCTGTCTATCACCCTGACATTTTCATTGGCTATGTGACATCTTTGCCTGTGAATCTGACTCCTTGTTTCCAAACTCAGTTTGCCATTTTTAAAAGCAGCAAATAGCAACACCTTTGAGTTTTATCCGAATTATTGTTTTCCTTCATGCACCAGAAGTCAGGGAAAGAAAATATGGAATGAAGATCTATTTCCTTTATTCCTTAGGAGACTGAAAAATCCATTATTAGGACAGCACCATCTGCTGATTCTTCTGCGTTACTCCCTTTGTACAGTGTATGGAGGAGCTGAAGGCAAGGATTGCTGTATTTTTTTAATTTCACTTGGAGGAAGTGACATACTGCATTTTGTTACATCCTTCAGATAAAGGAAGGAGAGGGTAGAAAGCCAGGGTTTGTAAGCTATGCAGTTTCATCTCAAGATTTTTTTAGTTACATATAGTATTTTAGTATTTAAAAAAATGCTTTAGAACTTTGACATTCTTCAGAGAATTTGCTGCTTTGCATTATTTGCAATGGCTAAATTCACAAGCTGTCCTTTGAATTTATAGGTGATGCTACCTCTTAAAAGTTATGACAGTTGGTTTAGTTTTTTCCGAGAGTGATTTCATTGCAGTATGCATATTTGCTTTTCCACTACCTTTTTTTAAGGAGAAAAAGAAAAGGGAAAATGAGAAGAGGTATAAGACTGAAAAACAGAAATTAATTTGGGTTGTAGAATATGTGAGAACGTTTTTGAGAAGCACAGAGGATTGTAGCAGCAAATTAAAAGGGTGTACATTTAAGGAGCAAGTGGTGAAAGAATATAAGCAAGGCAGGAAAGTAGAATGAGTTGGAAAGAAAGTTGACTAAGAGGAGCTGTGAGTAAACACTTTTGCATTCTCACTAAGGCATGTGCATGTATTTGGTTGGTTAATTAAGGTGAAATGAACAGGCACAAATTGGAGGTGATGGCACAGGATAAGGACAAAAAGGGGACAGCTTAGATTGAAAAATGGAAGAATAGCAACCCTGCACAGCAGTAAAGTTATGTGGAAGGGATTAGTGATCTTCTGGTTTTGTTTTAGTTTTTTTTATTTCTTTCACTTTCTCCTAACCCCTTCACAGATACTCTGAAGTTGAGCTGCCAGTTGGAAAGGATTGAGGGGGTAATATAACAAACACTTCAACAGCAGAGAACAATTGTCCTTTGTAGAGGTGATTTCTTGAAATGTTGCTTTGATCCATTTCTTCTATCTGTTTAAATTAGACATTACTTTTAAAGAATTTGTCTTCAGTTTGCAATAAGTTTGTAATGCTCTGATCAAACTTTGAAAATTATTGTGTTAACATTTAAACAATTTCTTTCTCAACAGTGTAAAACTGGCAAGTTAAAATACACCTTTATTTAGGAGTGTGATAGATACTCTACTTCTAGGTTTTGAAAGTGTTGACATAGATTTTCTTGGGATTTTACAGAGAATGAGAGAAGAATATAAAACCAGCAACTGTCATCTAAGTGTATATAGTGATATATATTTACAACATAAGTATTTATACTTAGCAAAATCTTGATCCAAATATATTTGAATCTGAAGAAGGTACTGCATATGTCAAAGTTAATGACTATATATAGAATTCAGATCCACCTTTCTATGTAAAAACATTTACCATTTGTAGACCTAAAATAGCTGTAAATTAAAAATATGTTGCATTTCAACGACCTGTAGAGGGCACCAAAAGATCTAATTGCAAACCCTGGTCTATGGATTCTTCAAGCTACAGATCATGTTGTCTGTGTAATCTAACAGGTGTGTGGAGAAATGCGCTATCAGTTGAATCAAACCAAAATGAAGAAGGATGAGGCAGAAAAGGAGCTCAGAGAGTACAGAACAAAAACTATAAGGGAGCTTGAAATTAAGGACCAGGTAAGAGATAATACTGCTATAACTTTGCAGTTATTAGTAGCCTAAGTAGGGTTTTTTCAGAAGCTGGAATGATGCATTTTTCTAATTTATTACTGTTAAATGGTTTCTAAATTAATGGCAAAAAGCCAGCTTTTACTGCTAAATAAATACCTCTTGGTTATCTTAATCTTGTTTTCAGCCCTAGTATGTTCAGTTTTGCGCATCACTCATTCCATGCTTTCATATAGAATTACTCTATCATATTATTCATACAAGCTACTTAAATTCTATGTACTGTATACATGTGTTTATACACTTTATCTCACAAATAAATCTACACATAATTATCTATACATGCAGCCTAACAGAACATTACAGACTCTAAGCATAACCTAATGATACCAAAAATGAAAATCATTCCAATTTCTTTAAAGATTCAATGTTACTGAATGGTGGGATTCATAGAAAAGTTTAAAGAAACAAAACAAAACAAAAGTAACCTTCTAGAAAAAAATAAGTATAGAAAAATTCCACTTGGCATTAACTGTTGCTTATCTACAACTGGGTTTTATGATACTACAAAAACCAGTATATGCCTTACATGTAGTTTGTAAGAAAACATCCCATGCAGTAAGAAGGATTATTAGAGTAACCTGCAACATACTTGGCAAACAGCTTGAACAGGTGCAATCTGCATCTTTTGAAGTGCCCTTTTTCTTGAGGTTCTATCCATTTTTCTCTAGGACTTCAAACTTTCAGTATTCCTTCATAAGTTGTGATTTGCACATAAGAGTCTTCTGAATACACAGATATATAAGATGCACATGAGGATGATTTTTTTAATATGCTTTTTGTTATTTGAGCAGCCTATCCAACAGGTTTTGAATCATTCTTTTTTCTTGTAAATAACTGAACAAATCATTCCCTGTATAAGGATATATGTAGGGGGAAAATGAAGTATTTCAAAAATTAAATTTTTAATTACCAGTAACTCAAAAGCTTCATGTAGGACAGTAAGTTTATTAAATTAATAGCACAACCTTAGTCTGGAAGCAATATTAATTCAAGTTATAATGAAAATATATGTAAAATCCAAAAGAGGAGCTTATTAGGTGAAATAACCCTTCAACACGTATAGAAAATCATACAGTGCAGAAAAACAGAGGTCTTAAAGCTTCTTTTTTTCAAGGTTTGCTTTTTTTTTCACTCCTGCATCCTTTAGGCCTAAGGACACTGAAAAACAAAAAACAGGCTTGTCGTCTGTGTCTTGACAGATATCACAGATAAAAGAGTTGGCATAATCTTGGCATACAAATAAAACAGGATGTGTTTAATAAGATACTTGAAGAAGTATCTTGGATTTTAAATCCTGTTCTCCAACTTGCTTGAGGATTGCCTTTTGAACAAATTACAAAATTTAACAAATATTTTAACCTCATGTATCGACATACTGGTATATTAATCAGTGTGGGTCTGAATACAGCAGAATGTGGTGATTTATAATTTGAGGGAAACTGAAATGGTGTGAGGGAAAGTTCCTATCAGCAAAATTTATTAGATAATTAGACAAAAATTAGACATTCAGTGATTGTGTTATTATATTGTTCAAATACGATTGTTGGTTTGTCAAAAAAAAGGAAAACATGCAGTTTTGAAATTCTCAGGCACCGTGTCTAGCAGCTGTTTTATAGCTGTGGCTCCAGTAACCACAAAAGTTCTGTATAGGTCCTAGATTATTTAACACGTTAAAGGCAACCGAAAAAGAGTGTCAGAGTGCCTTATTCTGTTGTTGTTGTTGCTGGTTGGCTGGGGATTTTTTAATCAAATTCTAACAAATGTTAATAAGTCATTGCAAATTATTTCATTTTAAAAAAATGAAAACAGTTCAATCGCATCTATCTTTGTATTTAAAGAAAACCTGAAATGTTTTATCTTATGTGGCACTGAATAGCAAACAATAATTGTTCTTTGGTCTCTCAGCCATGACCTGACCTTCTGGCTAAGAGACAGAGCTGATACCTTCCTTGGCCACCATCTGTTCATAATAAATACCTTTTTTTTTTTTTTGAAGTAGAGAGACAATAATGTATGAGTATTTTCATGCTATTCTGTATTAAATGATGGGGTTTTTTCTCTTTTAAAAGCAAAGGATCATGTTTTGGATTGCCTTCTAAGATATTGAGAGTGAGGTTACTGTTTCTTGAGGTATAACTGTATTTTTAATTGTGCTGTGGATAAATTTCAGTTTTGAAGATAGTTTTTAGTTTACATGTAGTGACTTTTAAAAAAGGATTAAAATTATTCAGGTGTGTCAGAATAGGCAGAAAGCCCCACATGTACAATTTGGGATCACCGGTAAATGGCAAGTAAATACAGGTTGGTGTTTATCATATGTTGGTATTTATCAATCTTATTCAAAATTGATCCTATATCATTTAGGAAACCTAAAGGGAGTATATATCATTGGTCTTACTCTCTTCTATCCTAATATCATTTTTCCTATCTTTATTGTTCAGTTAGGACTAATACCCACATGTCAGTATCCATTTTACATGAATATTTCTTAAAAACTAAGAAGCAATGAGCAATGTTACCATTTAAATTGAATAACTGTTTCATAATATCATCCATCATGATCCTGATTAACATCAGGATTATGGAGGGGGGTGGGGGGAAAGATATGTACCACACAGTTTTTCTACACAAAAACCACATCTGTTCATCTGGCCCAATACGTTGTAAAGTAGCATAACCTACTGCCCTCTCCTTTTCTCTCTCAGCCAGCCCTCCCATTGTGGATGTAGCTGTGCTGAAATAACAGTGCATTACTTAATACTTTTACTGCTTAGGAACAAGCTTTATAAATTATACGAATATAATGCCTTCATGGCAGTAAACTGTGTCCACACTAGGGGTTGTACTAGCACAGCTATATCAGAGAAAAGTCACGCCCTAACCTAAATTGCTGTTATTAGAACAAAAATTGTGTGGCATATTTGACACAGCAGGGCTTCACTTCTATAATACTTTTTTTGTTAATTTTTAAGCACTGCATGGCATAATTTATGCATTTCTAACAGAAATCATACTTCTGACACACTATGAAATTGTTCCTCAGATTAACATCACTTGCTCTTTTCTCTTCTGCCTTATTAAAAAAAAAATGAAGTTCACTGTAATAATTTGCTTTCTGTTTGTCTGAAATAATTTATATTTGGATTATAAAATCTTGCAAGCTTCAGCATGTAGAAGTGAAAACAGTTTTTAATATTGGTTTTTGCAGTCCAAGCCAATTTGGGCGTCATCCTTATTAGATAGTTCGTACCAGTAGCATGGCTCCACTGGGAGTTGTGGTGTCCTTGCAATAAAGTAATAGGACATGTTAAATTCAACTCCAGAAACTAACTGGAGCTTTTCAATTTTGTTTTATCATGTTTTGTGGAATCATATAAATACTTTGTGTAGAAATAAATCCAAGCAAGTAATCTTAACCTGTAAAAAAAGGCTTTAAATTTGAGCAGATATAGTTTGAAGTGGGGGAGTACAGAATTCTGTTGCCTGTCTTGTAGGTGAGAGAATTAAAAGCTCCAGAAACACTGTACTAAAACCCACAGATTTTTAAGAGTTGCCTGCATGGCTGTTCATGAGTCCAAATAAAAAGAAGTTGAGACTCACTGACATGCATAACCTATACAAATAGGAAGAGCTACACACCAAAGTATTTTTGTGCAGTATGACAGAACGTAAATGATGCCTCTGTACATTATAGACTGACAATTTTGCAGACAAATAAAAATCTGGCAAAATTGCAGTCCAAAAGCATTTTGCCAAAGGGTATTTTGGGAATGTTTATATCATTTGTCATAAATCCGTGATTTATAGTAACGTAATTTAGATGTTATAAGAGGAGAGATTATTGACTCTGTCTTCATCAAAAATAATTCAGGCCAAGACTTCGGGTATATATCCTGGAAATGCTTTAGAGTATCCAAAGCAAGACCAGTAACACCTTGTGAAGACCCTGATTCACTGAAATGTCTTTTTATGAATAGATATCAAGCTTTCACGAGTCAGGCTTTAAAATACTAGAGTTTTCAACAGCTGTGACATTCAGCATATCACCAGATGTTTTGAAACTTGCAAGTTTTAATAACTGGTAAAGATGGGTTAGGATTACACGTTATGTGTATTCTTGTAACAGTCTATGTCTACATCTGATACTCTGTTCCCTCATTAGGTATAAAGATGCTCTGGAAATTCTGTTTTGAAAAGAAATTCTATTAAATCACTAAACATATACTTGAGTAATATTTGGCAGGGGGAAAACCCCAAAACTCAGAAGATAGCTTGAAACTCTTAGCATGAAATTTTCTCACCTGGTCTGACCTTGAGTGTAATGGTCTTAAAAGTGGCAAACCCAAATTGCTTTTGGACAAGACAGCATTAAGGGAATGTGATAACCTTTACTGTAACAGAACTCTTCCTAATGAATCATTTTGTGTTTTGGGCATTCAGTGCATTAATCTGAAAATGAGTAAATAAGGAGTAAAATGACACTACTTTAAGCCTTGCTTTGATATGAATTTTCTGGCCTGCTCAGGAGGAACATCATTCTTTTTTTTATAGCTGAACTTAGTAGCTCATCTCAAGATTTTTGAGGAGGACATTGACCTACAAGCCTGCAATATATATAAAATTATAATATGGCTGCTGCTGCTCTGCTATGGCATAGCTTTCCTCTGTCAGCCATCCATTCCTCAAGGATCAGTAGTATGAGCAGCTTTCTTTAAATCCTATCATCTATTTCCTTAAGAAAAATCCTTGGGACTAGGATTCCCAGTAGTAGACTTTTCTGTACTCACTTGTCTGCATTTTTTGTACAGGTCTGCTTCCCCTAAGCATCTGGCCTGCTAAGAGGAATAACACAGGATCAGGATTTTATTGTTCATAGGTATAGTTTGGCCCATATAACCTTGATCCATGTTCTGTCATCCATAGTGATAGCACCCCACAGCATATGGAAAGAGAAAATTGTTTATGTGCATTAAAAATTACTCAAAGTAGGAAAAGACTTGCACGTCTCTTGATACAGTGGGTATACATAAATAAATACTTGGTTTCTGTTGGAGTTTTTTTCTTCTTCTCTGACTAGAAAAAATGGTTGTTTTATCAACAGTCATTGTGTCAACAATCAGAAGAAAAAGAGTGTAAAAGTCCCTATCACTTGTCAGTCGTTATTGCATAGGTTTTCTTTTCAACTATTTCTTAATGCTGTCCAGGAAGTAAGAACCAATCTCACATCAGTAGTCTTGAATAGTGTTTGAAAGGATTAAAAGAACAGGTTTTGTTCTCTCCTAGTTTTCAATAATAAAGTAGGTGTAATCTTCCCCTTCCTTCTTTCTACACGCATCCTTCTTTTTCTGGAATTTTTATCAGCAAGTGAACCATATATTTTGTACTACCTCATTGTTCCCCATCTCCCCCCTGTGCAATCCATTAACAAAAAAAATCATCTTGTTCCACTGTGAACAAAATCACTTTCTTATCTCTGCTGGTAGCTGCTGAGCTAATCTGTTGTACAGCAATGTTCTCTGTTAAAATGTGACTGTAGTAATCTCTATGGGATTGGAAGTTTTGTTCCTGAAATAGTATTGCAGTTCAGATATTTTGGCAAATTAAAAGCAAATATTTTCATGGAAACGATGAGGTAAAATCCTTGTATAATATGTTTCAGCCATTCACTCTTGTCGTTTCCCAGGGCATTTATCCACAGGGACCATGGTGCTCTTCAAGAATTTGCACAAGGACAGACCTTAAAGATTATTTCTTAATTAAAACATTGCGTGTATGTACTCATAAATATATACTTTGCAGCATGCATTTTTTCTTGCCCCAGCTAACAACTGCAGGTTACAAGTTTGCTTCAGTGAGATTTTTTAAAGTGTGTCCCTCTAAGCGCATCCACCCTCCATGCTATTCCCATAAAGTTCTTCCAGCACCCCTGCTCTTCCTAGCAAACTGCAGGGTCCTGTCTCTCTTAATTCTCCATATATTCGGAAGCAGTGGGTTTGTGGCTGATGGCCTTTGCTTAGGTGCTGGCTCTTGTCTTGAGGCTCTGCCTTTTAGTGGAGCACAAAAGGTCTGTGGTACTGCCAGGTGCCGTCGCACTTTGCAGTACAAGTGACAAAGGGGTCACAAAGCTACTTGTCTTTGAGGAATTCAACAGTCCCACCAGATCAGGTTAGGATACTAGCCATCCAAGAAATCACAGCCTGCTTGGCTTATCTAGGCTATATCTTTCTTTGTCCCTCTGGTCTTTAGAGATCAACTGATTTGTGAGCTAGCCATACAGAGAAAAACTTTACAGAGGAACCATGTGTGTTTCTTCCGGCTGCTTCTTGAGTTTCTGCTCAGGTTACTTGCCTTTCCTCTCAGGAAAGGTTTTCAGATTCCTATTTTAGGCTAAATGATATGCAGAATTTGCAGTAGTCCTGTGTTTTTTTGTGGATTAGCCTCCTAGAAAGAGGTGGTCTTTGTGAACTCCTGTAAGCCTTGTGTACATATTTGTATATTCTCACAGCTTTGTAATAAATCTACTTCCAGAAAGGAGGTTTCCCCTTTGAAACCCCATGTACTTTTCATGAGTGCTTCGTATCCTCATTCAGATTTGAATGGGAAGCAGCAGTAATTCAAATAGAATGCAAAAGGGAGAAAGCCGTTGTTGGGATGTGGTGGGGGTTAACCTTGTGATGGCCCTCACTCTCTTTACAAAGTTGGATAGTTCTTCAGGTGCAATATGCTATGTCAGATGGCCATGCCTGGGAGGTCTGAGGTTTAGAGACCACTCTGAACCTAGAGTTGCTTGATTGATATCAGGATTAGGATAGAAATGACTGCAAATGACCCCTGCTGCATATGGACTGATAGTAATCCAAGTAAAACACTTGAAATCATGCTACAAAACCAATCTTGTTTTGTTGAGTTTTTCTTAATTTAAAAAATAATAAATAAGAAAATCCAATTAGTTCTGTCCCTGATTAATTAGTATATTATTAGGTATGAAAGGCAACATGGATTGAGATCAGTGTTTATAAATAGAGCAAAAATTTCCTGTCAGTGGTGCACATAGTGTTAAAATGTATGTGCAAGGCCATAGTGGGGGCACCTCTTTGAAAGACTTGGTCCTGAGCACTATCACTGGTCTCACTGCTTTGAAGGCTACTTTAGTAAATGAAGCTAAGCTTATGAGCATCATGGCTTGTAAAAGTGTATTAAATTGAAGTGTGTATGTTTTTATAGATGTTGATTACCTTTCAGGGATGTACATTCAAATACCAAATATCACTTTTTATTACTCTATTTTTTTTCTTCTATTTTTGGTTCTATTTTACGCCCCTTTAATCTTTTAGTAAAGGTGGCAAATGAAATATGAAACAAAAAAAATATTGTAAATTCACATGTATATTTTACTCTCCCGAATTATTTTACTGCAGAATTTGGGCAATGATACAGTCAGTGCAGAATTTACTTTTTAGTTTATACTGCGTATTTTTTTTACCTGATGTCTGAACATACTGGGACAACAGTGAATGTAATAAACCACTTAAAAATTTATTTGATTTTAGTTTATTTTTCATTTTGTTAAAAGTCTTCTAAAAGCTGGTTTTTTGCATTTTCTTCAGAATGCAAATTCTTGTATCACCTCTTAATCATTCTCATTTGTTAAAAAAATTAAGTATTTGTCTTCTCTGTCAGCTTATTGTTATGTAAAATTCTATGAAAAACATTTTCTAGTTTGAAATATTAAGTTGCATTTTTTGCATACAATAGAATCAGCATCAGTATGAAAAGAAATAATTATTTTACTCTTTAATTTGACTTGTTTTGAATGAAATTATTATTTCATTAAATCAGATTTTACAGAGAGAGCTGTCTAGTTAATTAAAAGCACATTTTTGCAACATGCATAAGTATTGTTAGGTGATGATAATGTCAGATAGGTTATGAAGAGGATATTTGAGGTTTGATTCAGTGTTTGAGAAATCATCTTCTATGTTTCCCAGTAAGTTGCATTTATGTAATTGAATGAGCATCTCCAGTGTGTTCCCCTAAAAATGCATTGTGAAAATTATCTGAAGATAATTTTTAAATGCATCACAAACTAATGAATGAGAAGTGAAACACTTAAGTGCTTCAAGAAAAGATACAATAGGGTCCTATATGCTTCATAGTGGAAAACTTGAAATGTAAAAGGTGGTTGGTGGTAATACTGAAAAAAGAATAATTTATTTAGAATAAAAATTTCCTTTAGTGGAACTTCACCAATGCTTCATTTTTGTTTAAGTAAAACTTCTTTTGTGTAACTGAGTTGAATAGGGATGCAGGATGGTGTTGGTGTGTTTCAGCTTACTAATAATGTTGAGGTTTAGCCTGCCATCTTTCCATGGCAGAGTGCCTGTTGATATTCCTGGGAGTTTGGGCAACTGCAGAACAAGACATATTAAATAGTACTTTTGAAATTATGTGCAGAAGTAATAAGAACATTAAAGTTGCAGAGTTAAGCACCAGAAGTTGCCTGTTCTAACCTTAATGTAGTCTTGTTGTACGTATACATTATGATAATTCTGTTCCTTGTTATACTGAAAATCTGTTTCAGATTTTCTTAAATGCAAGATTGTCATCTGTCTTTTTGCAGTTCTGTGCTCCATCTCTTGTCTCTCACATACATTAAAAAGTTAAGTACCTTGAAGAAATAACTTTCTGATCATGTGGTAAAAAGCTGTATCACAGGTGATAGGCACTGGGGGATCAAATTAACACTGCATGAGAAACAGAGCTGTGAGCAAAATGCTTTAGTTGGTGGATTGTTTCTGTTTCTGTCCCTACAATTCCAGTGGGGCCTGGATAACAGCTACAGGACTGCTTGCAGCTTCCTGATAGAAGAAATGGTAACTGAAGTAACACAAAAATTTTTCTGAGTAAAAATTGGCAAAAATGCTGCTGATAAGGTTTCCTGCAGGAACAGTGAAGAAGACTCAGTGATTCTGTAATTTCTCTGTAGATTAAATCCCAATTACATTGTGATGACCTAATGATGGACTAGACTTGACATATTTCAGAATTCAGGACAGAGTGTATTTGTGAGACTATTATTGTTGACAGGAGAGAGAAGAGGGTTGTTTTTTATTATATGAACGTCTCAGATTCTGAGGGTTCATTACCTGAATATTACCTGAGTTTTTAAACTGAAGTATCCCATAGTGTTGAGAGTATGGTCTGTTTTCAGCCTGTAAATGTGGTGTGGTGTGTGCTCCTACCAAATTACTTTGAATGAACACATTTTGGTGTTTTAAAAATAATAATTTAGTTGATACGCCTAAATATACCTGGATTGCCTGTTTCTGAGTTGCTGTTAATGTGTTTTATTGGGTGGCATTTTTCTGCCATCCCTTTCTCATGAGGATAGGGGTAATAGTTGTCTGCTGATTCTGCCATGGTCATTACCAGAATTCTTGTGTAGAATTCCGATTCTTCATATAGCTCTGGCTGCAAGAACCTCCAAACATTGGTATTTTAAGATGTTTATATATGTCTGTATATACCTACACATGTGCACAAGCATGTGTACATGTGTGCATGAGTGTAAAGGAGCTGATACTGGATTTTGGAATTACTGATGAAAGTAGCACAAGTAAAATTGTTCTTCAAGCCACATGTTTGTTTTCTTGATACTTCTAATAGAAATTATAAGACACCTGTGAATGTTTAAAGGTCTGTCATGAAGTGACACTTCCCTATCTGAGAATTTCCCCCTGCACTTTCACGACAAGTGAAATCTATGTATGTGTTCTTGAGTTCAGCCCTGAAGGTTCAACATCTGGCTGATGGAAACGAAACATTTTCACCAGAGGTTCTTGCACTTGGAATTTGCTTCCTTCTGTGGGTCTGTGTCAAAACCTGACTGAGCCTGTTTAACTTGAGGCAATGGTGTAAAGCCCATCTGTTCCTTGAAACTTTTCCCTCAAGGAGTGATCCAGAGTGTATTTATGTTCTCAGCTGTGGTTGTGCTTTTTTTAAGTACTTAGCTGATGCTTTTGGACTAATTTTTGGTTTGGGTTTATTTAAAGGTGTGCTGAATGGATGTACTTTAAAAGCAAATTTTAGGAATGTTGCAGAACTTCCTTATCTTTAACTTGTAATGACAGTGAAGAGTTCATGTCCCTGTTTACTATGAATGAAGAAATAACACTTATGAACTGCTACTGTTAAAAAGAATAGAGAACCCACTGAGATTTCTATTTAAAATACGCAAAAGTCCATGAAAAGTGAAAATGGAAAGCATTTGTAACTGAATATCTTTGAGCAGCTGATTTTAAAAACTTCTGTCAGTGTAATAGGTTGTTATATTCTTTAGAAGGGAAGACTAATAACGATTTTGTAGACAGTTTTACTATCTTTGCATTTGAACTTGGAAATCCCAATATAATTTGGTAGGTGGTGCATGTGATAAAGCAAGGTAACATTTAAATTCTAATCAAAATTTCCTTCATGAACCTTTGTTGAGTGCTCTTGGGGGAAAAAAGGTGTACAGTTAAGTAAACGGCAAAACTAAAAATTAAAAAATCCCCAGCCCTATGAAATGGTGTTGTTTTTTTGGATGAAGAGATTGTATTTGTCTGACATCATAACGTCATGTAAGTAGTTAACATTTTTATGGGATGAAAAGAGACACGGTTGTTATGAAAGTGCTTCAAATGTAAATAATGGGTTGGGGTTATAGTCATTTGTTTTTGTAGGATGTTTGAATAATTTCATTAATTAAAGAAGATACTGTGTCTTGTCTACATGAGGAAGCTATCACAAATAAGCTATGGTATGAATTTAAAGTATAATAGCTATTCAGCACTAACTCCTTATATGAACAGTTTTATTCTGTACTACAAATGACCTTTCACATTATAGTCAACTGAAAGACATGCAAGTTCCCTCCAGCCCCAATGACAAATAGGAATTTATGTAGGGAGTTAGTGCAGAACAGTTACTACATGATAAAATTACATCATCAGCTTATTCTGTACTCTACTGGCCTTCTTAAAAGCATCCTTAGGACAAAGTATAGTATTGTGTTACAGATGTATTCCTACAGGTACTTGTATGTTGTATATGGACTTCAAGAAAAAATATATTGTTTCTGAGAATTTTTATGAAAAATGTTTAAATTGCTGACAATGTAATTGAGATAAAATAAGTCTAGGATGTATCACTGGAATTGAAGATGCTAGTCATGAAAACTTGACTATTGTTATTTGTAAAATAAATTAATAGACTCATCTACTTTAGTTACTATGTTGATATATAAAGACTAATTGTATTAATAAAATAATAGGATTAACAGCAGCTGGTATATTTACGGTTCAGACAGAAGTCACAATTTACTTCTTTTCAATAATGGTAAAATCAAAAAATTACCTTTATTCTCTTGTGTAATATTAAGTGACAAAGCTAAATGCCCACTTATCATTTCTTATGTAATAGGCATTAAAAAAATAAGAATAAATTAATTCTCGCAAAAGCTATCCTAAGCCAAGCAGCTTCCAAAGATGGTGACTGTTCCACTGCCTTTCTGGCTTTCTAGCACAGTGAATTCAGGCCACAAATATGGAGACTTCACATGAGAAAATTGGAAAATATTTTAATGCCTGTAACTCTTAAGCCTCATGAACACAACAACATTGATTGTATATTAGATATTTAGGTGTGAAACACATTTTGGCTTTTCATAAGAATGTAATTTCAAATACTTTAATTTGCTTGTTTTGTAGTTTTTATCAAGTAACTACTTTTGTTCAAAAACAGAAGTGTGCATTATTTTCAGGTGCTTTGATCACATTTTTTTTTAAATGTATCTCTGTGTATTTCTTAAATATACTTTCTTTGGTTCTATAATTTTCTAAATTTGGTTCTATAATTTCTAAAGAAAATAGAAAAACTGAGATTAGAGCTGAATGGAAACAAACAGCGTTTGGAACAAGCCCAGCAGGATGTGACAGGAGCCAGAGAGGAGTGCCTAAAACTGACAGAACTGCTGAGTAAATCTGAGCACCAACTGCACCTCACCAGGTACCCCTTATCCTATTACATGCTGTAGTACCAATTTCATTCTGCTAATTTTTTGCCACAGGCTTCCCCATAGTTGTTGCAGATAGTTGCAGTCACTGACTGCACAAGCAGCCCTCAATTGTGTTAGAAGTGGAGATTTGAATGAGTGAGTTATGAACTACAAAGTGAGTTATGAACTATAATTGATTAACGTGAATTACTAGTGTGTAGAAGAGGCAATGTTCAGCCTTGGTGATGAGGGGGCATGCTTTTACAGAGGAAGAAGAGCAAGGGAAGCTGCAGCTACCTTTTTTTCTGTTGCTGTGCTTCGTAGGACAAACATACTTGAAATGTTGTTTGAGACTAGTGTAGAGCAGCCCCTTTAAGCATAGGAGTTCTCAGATTAATAACCTGAAATTTCTTCAGCAGAATGACCACAAATATGTATGTAAATATATAAATGAGCATAATTTTTTCTATATGAGGTAAGCTCAAATATGTTAAAAAGGTGTTTTAGTCTCTTGCTCAGTGAAGATGCAGTACAATGGAACGTGTGATGAGAGACTTCCCCTGAGCATATTCCATCCTTGGGTATAGGTCCCAGTGTCTTTCGCTGCACTATTCATTACATGTTTCTAGAAAACTCCAGAAGGTTGACATGCCCATTATTCATTGCAGCTTGAGTTTGGGTAACTGCAGAATTTTTTTTCCTTTTGCCTTGGAAAATGCTGTTGTCCAACTGTTTGCAGGCTTTTGGTTGCATGTGTGGGTTTTTTGTTCCATTGCCCTGCTCCCCCCAAGAATGAACATCCATAAACAAATCTGGCAGCTTTTACTCAGTACTTAAGGGAAAAAGTTAAGTTAGTTTAAATTTTTCCTGGGGGGAAAAAAAAGCTCAGATTTTTATCACTTAACAGAAGTCTGTGTGTTTATCCAAGTCTTGTACTTTTTGGGCTTTGTGAGAATTCTGCCATTGAGTAAATGGAAATAAAATAGAGCCTTGTCTAAACTATTAAATTCAATGAATCATTTTTTTATTCAGCTAAATTTCTGTGTAATTCAGAGCACGGTTGTTTAACAGATGGAAGAAAGTACCACTCTAACAGCCTGTATTTGGAGAAAAAAATATGCTAGAGGTTAATGAACTTGAAAAAAGTTTTGGGTGAGTTGTTAAGATATCTAAAGTTTGGATTTAGCAGAACTTTATTAATAATGATTTGTTGTGATAGTTAACCAAATGGCTTTACCACGCTCCTTTTAGCAAAGGCTGATTATATGCAATAAAGCTCTGGGTATCTTGGAGGAAATCTGACTAGCGTATTTATAATTTTTAATTTTTTTTTTTGTGAAAATACTCAAAATGTAAAAATGAGTACTACTGCCTGCTTCTACATGGCAAAGTAATTAAAGCTGGATACCTAACATACAGATGATTCAGGTAGCTTTTCAATGTACAGTCTCTGACTCAGAAAGTTTCTGAGATGCAAATCACTGGAGGCTGGGAACAGTATTTTGGGCAAGTAATGCTCTGTGCTGGCCCTGTTCTCATAGAATTTCACAAACACCTGCTTTTTGAGACAGATGCTGAACTGCCATAGCTTCTTTGACCTAGTGCAGACACTCTCCTGCAAGGTCCTGATATCCTTGGGGTTTTTTTGGTTGTTTGGGGTTTTTTGGTGGGTTTGGCGGGTTTGGTTGGTTTTTGTTTTATTTTTTTGGGTTGGGTTGGGGGTTTTTTGTAATACTGTGTGTTCATGTTTGGCATCTCCTTACAAGAATTGAAATATTTTCTATGCTGACATGTATTTATCGGAAAAACGTGTATGTTGAGGCATGAGAAACAGGTTCAAATTTTTCTTCTTGACATTCCCCAAATTCTATATCTATAACACTTTGTAGATTTTTGTGTTCTGTGTACACTCGGAGTGTCTATCTGCTTTCCAGGAATACGTTAGGTGATGTTGCTTGAAGAAGACGGGGGGAAAAGAGACGAGCGATTTTGTTGCTCCTGAACTGTTGCCTGTTTTCCCCTTGAACTGAAATTCGCAGGGCATGGTTTAAAATGTTCTCACAGTGACCCTGTTTTCCCTGCCTTGCAGAGGGAAACATCCCCTGCTGAAATGAAGCTTGTCCTTAGCCTGTACTCTTTCTTCCTTTGAGCTCACTTCCTCGCAGAACAGGTTTTCTGTGTTAGTGAAGGTATAAAAGTTACATGTCTCTAGTGGCATTAGTTTTGCATTTTGAACTCGGTATGTTTTTCATGGATCGGTACATCCATACTCGTTGCATGTAAATTATATTCACTTATGGTTTGCCTTCTTTCATTTATTCCCTTCACCTCAAATGGCAACTGTGTCAGTGAAAATACTTGAAGGGTAGGGGTAATAGCAATCCTGTGGGGGTTGTAGACTCATTCACTGCGGCACTTGCCAAGGAAAACAGATTTTAAGCTCTAGAGTCCTGCCTGTGGGAGGTTGCTGCAGAAATTGCACTGATTTAGTGCATCTCTTGGGTATTCTGGCCTTGGCCTCATCTTGCTGATTCTCTTCTTTTCAGGAGAGGACCAGCTGGTTCACTCCAAGTCTTCTCACAACGCTGGAGTTGAGGGAGGCCTGTACTGCTGTTACACCATTGTGGATAGTCTTTCTGTTGCCTTGCATGACCTGTCTGTGCTGTTCTGGCAGAAATTAGAGGTAGCTGAGGAGATACAGAAAGAATTCTTTGTTTTGTATGAGTTATTGTATTACTAAGGAGAAAAGCTTCACTAATCCACTGACTCTAAGTTTGGATATTGTAAATCAATAGGATTATAAAATGAATACAAGAACTTTGGATTTTAATGTACAAAAATGAGATAAATGTATACGAAAGGAATAAATGAGAAAAAACATGCACTCTGTGTCATAATGAGAAAAGAAAGTACTCTGCAAAACAGCACTCTTCTCCAGGAGTCCCACTTCTTTGCTGTATCCTAGTTTTCAGACACTGTTGATTGATTACCAACTAAACAGCTTCTAAGTTAACAAAATGTACTTGTTAAAAATGAAGAAAAAAAGGTTACAATTAGCTATTCTAAACCATTGCCACACAGTTTAAAATTGCCTTTTCCTGTCACCTTTCTTTCTGGAGCAATATGTTGCTTAGAAATACTTGCTATTAACATGCACTTTCTGCTATTGAATCTAGTTAGTAATTCTAATTTGTATGTCTTCAAAAGACTGGGGAAATACAGAACTTCTACTGTGTAGTTTTGCTTGTCAGTCATGTAACTGTGCAGATGTCACCATGCTATGAGACTGACCATGATTGTTTAAAGTTTTCTTGGGGGTTTCTTTTGCCCTAGATTCGGCTTTGAGGTTACTGTAGTAGGAGAATCTTATGAAATTAGTTCTTCAGTCAATGTTAAATTGCTGTTACGTTGGCAAGGTTGGGTCTTGCTAATGAAGCTTACCTGAAGCCCTTCTTCAGAAAGTAGAAAACATACAGGTCTATTGTTCTTAGTTAACGAGAAAATAGTCATTAAAAATCATGTCAATATGCTCATGGAAAAGATCATATAGAAGATGCAAGATGTTAACAACTTGTCCGGATATTAGTGTGCCATCTAATGTAAAAAAATTGTTCACTATTCTTGTGTAACAGAATCATCATTAAAAACATTCCTCTTTTTCTTTCAAATCAGATCTGAAGGTATTATTTGTTTCAGTTGCAGTCAGACGTAGTTCCTTTTTACATATGCCAAAAAAGTTAAAGAAATCCTAAGAAGCAAGGGAATCATCAAATTTCAAAATTGAAATTTTATTATGTCACCATGCATTTTCTATGGTATGAAGACGGATGGATGGATGGATGGATGGATGGATAGATAGATAGACAGATAGATAGATAGACAGATGGCTCAAGATATTTTTGACTGAAATGTCATCTGAAATTTGATAGGAAATATAATTGACTAGAATAGAAGCAGATTTAGTTTAAATTTTTTATTCTTGTTTCCTCATATGAAACACTGTAAGAACTTCTGAAGGTCAGCTTGTAGGTAGAGAAAAATTACTAAATGAACTTATGCTTTCACATTCAGGTGACCACCAAGCTGCCCTAAATCATGTGTCACTCTCTTGAAGGACTGAAGTTTATATTACAGTGAATCAGTGGGTGTTGCTTTCCTTGGTTATTGTTTTTTCCCCCACTATGTGATATTTCTTCCCTCTTTTTGATAATGATGTGATCTCTAGAAAGCAGCATACCTAAGGAAGTGCCAGTTGGGTTTTAGCAGTGCCATAGCCATCCTACTGTGCATTGGTGCTTCTTGCTAGTGTCAGTGACTCCATTAAGGCTAATTCCTATTACATGTATAATAAATAAAGCACATACCCTTCCAGGTTAATGTGGCATTATTTACAGCTGTATGTCATCACCAGTGTTCCTTGTTAGAATTTGAAGCCTGCCTTATTCATTGATTTCCCTACTTAAGCTGTACTATTAAATGATAAAATGTAAACTTCCTGGTGGTTATTCACAGCCTTCTAGGGAGTTGCACAATACTTAGTATTTATTGGGGTTTTTTTTCTAGTAGTATCTATTAGTTAGAAGTGTGCTTAATACCATGCATTTCCAAAAATTTTAGCACCTCAGAGTCCATCATCTATGTTAGAAAGGAGTTCTGGAGAAATATTGTTACTAATATTAAATGGCTGAGATATGCTTAATCTTCTTTGACTGACTGACTGATGAAAGGACCAATAACACTTGAATTGGGGGTGTGGGGGGAGGAAGCAGAAATGAGGTGTAACCAGTGACTGATTTCTAATTTTTTTATAGTCTGCTCATCATATACAAAAGCATTCTTTTAAAATGCAGGGATGAGTGATAACATGAAACAACTCTGATAACTAATAAACTTTTTAGATTCTGCTTCATATGTTTACTTTTCATTAAATTTAGGGACGGTTCAACTATGTTGTTGTGATTCAGTCAACATTTATTTCTATCTGGTTTTCATATTCAAAGGCATCAGGATGCCAGAAAATAAACTGTTAACGGAGAATTAACTTCTTTGGCACGCTTTCATACTTATCTTCCAAATTAAAGAAAATGAAATGGGCAGAAGCAGAGTGTAGATTACCTCCTTTTTGTCAAAAATGGTGGGAATTTGAAAATTAATAATAAAAAAGGGAACAGATGCAGTAACATGCCAGAGGGAGATTAATGTGGAGAGTAAAATCTGTGAGCAACAAAACTGAAGCAAACTGAATCAGTGGGAGGTGGTTGTACAATCAAAATCAGGATAAAAGAGAAATTACAAACAACCCTGCACTTGTCAAAGTAGTAGTAATGAAATCCTGACTCTGCCAGCAGCGAGAACCTGTGTTAGCACTTTGGGGTAAGGCCGGGAGCCGGGTGCCAGGTAGGAGGGCAGCGCGAGGCTGCTGGGCGGCAGCCATCGCGTGTGGAACAGATGGCGGGGAAAGCTGGCCGGGGAGGGGCTCCTTCGCAGAGCTAATCAGACAGTAACGGATAGGGCAGCTGGGAGGACTGACCACCGCCAGGCGAGCGGCGGGGTAGCCGCAGCCGTGCGCGATGTGTGCAGTGGTGTGCCCGCCGGCCGCACGCGAGACCTTGCAAGGTCTTTTCGGTGCCGCGACCGCGCAAAGTTGGGAGGCGGGCGGGGACGGGCCCGGGCCGGCACCGCGGCCTTCGGCGGCCTCCAGGGCGTCGAGGGCGTCCCGCCGGCGGCAGTGCGCCCCCTCCTTCCCCAGAAACGCGGGGCTTTGCGCTCGGCCCTGCCCTGTGATAAGGTTACGTGGTTTCGTGTTTTACCGTAGCAGTATAGCGAACGTAGAACGTGGCGACTGACAGAAATGCCGAGAGCACGTGGGTCCGGGGACTGATCCGGGAAACCGATAAGGAAAGTTTGCTCCTGTTGAAAGACGGGAGAGCTGTAGGTCGGCACCTTCCCACAGGGCTGGGCCCCTCCAATGAATGGAACCAGTTTTCTGGTGTTTTATTTTTGCTCGGAGGAGGCACTTCCCTCCCCATAAATGAGAGCTTGTGAGGAATGAATGGAGGTCCGAGCCTTCTGATCTTGAGTCACATGAATAATTTGACTCACGTAAGAAGTAAAGATCAATAGGATTTCTTGTGCAAGTAAGCGGTAGTCATGTGTGAGAGGATTACGAGGTCATGCCCCGTGTTGATGACTGTCAGCTTGAAAGAGAAATGAAAATAAAATTTTATCGAGGAAAGGGGGAAATAAAATCCTGAAGTGCAGCAAGGGAGATCTTGCCTGTTACTACCTGGTTTTGTTTGGTCAGGATATTTGATACTTTTTTAAACAATGTCAACAAAAAAACCTGTGTCCTGCATCTGCTTTTTGAACTTGTGTATATCTCATCTGCAGAAGGTTTATAGCTTGGCTCAATTATCCATTTTGAGCAGGGAGGGGAGGAAACATTACAGGGATTTGAAATAGGTAGTATAAGATAACCATATGCTATTTATGCAGCAGTTTCTGCAATAAATCTAATTTGGTGCTGTCAAAAAAAATTAGACTTATTTGCTATAGCAGCACATTAGTAAATGATTGTGGTAGCTTTGAAAGTTGTCATTCACTCTGCTTTACTTGCAACTGAATCTTGCAGAGTTTTTTTTTGTCCCCCTCCCTTTTCCCCAGAGCAACTCTGAAAATCTGAGTTCTTTGTCCTGCAGCTGTAGAAACTGCAAATATTTTCACTACTGAAAAGAAGGGCTTGCTTTAAGGTAATTGAAAAAGGACGTGGAAGAAAGAATAGCTTGTATTGTTAACAATCATATGAGTGTATAGATGGAAAAATCAATAAAGTGGTGGGGAATAAATTTCTCCCTTGCCTACAGGTTTTCATAGTGCAGCTGAAATTGTTTATCTGATTATACAGCATGTAGATAAATTAGCTGCTCTGCGTTATTATAGAAGGTAAAATATTTTACCTGCCATGATAAGACCATATGCTGCTTTATGAAGACTGATACTGAGTGATTTGAAATAAATCGGTTCTGTCGTCTTCTGGCAGTGCGTTATAAAATTTTTGAAGCTGATACACTTTGTGGCAAGATAACACACAATTATTTAAATATCCTTCTATTTAATATTTTAAACATATTTAAGTGATTGTACAGACATATAAAGGCCATTGATTAATTTTATAAGAGAAGAAAAGAAAATGTAAGTGAAGGAGTAAAAAAAAATACAAAGTTAGATGTTAATTTTGAACATTAAAATATTTATAAATTATTATTAATTTTTAACGAGTTTTAACATGGTTGACAATTGTATTTATTGTCCTACAATAAATATTTCTTAAGGAAAAGGCAATAATACACTTTCAGATTTTAGTATTAGATTCATCTAAATTTTTCTTCACGGCATTTAAGCTGCAACTGGTCACATCAATGATCACATCAGGTTGTTGAGGCAGCCAAATTGCTACTGCATGTAGAGTGTGGTTCAGGAGCAGTGACAATACTTAAAGCGCTTTGGAGCGAGTAGTGAATTCAGATGAAACACTGAAGAGACTAACTGCTGTAGAAAACAAACATCTTTATAAGGTCTTTGTTTTGAGCAGTTATTATTCAGCACTAATAGTAATAAGTTTATGAGTGTGTAGCAAATATTTACTTTGGTCTCATTCAAATTAGGTTTTTTATTTGTGTGACTAATGACAACAGGATAATGATTTATTTTTTTGAACCAAAGTCTTTCTGATACATGTATTCAAGGCTGCTGGATTTTTTGCTGAATTTGCTACTGGAAAAATGGTTCTGATTTTTATCATTATTTCTGACTTGTTCTAAAGCTTTTCTCTCAAGTACATTGAAAGCTTGTTTTTACAATAAGCTAAAATGTACTTTTTCTGTCAGCACTTGGTATTGTGAACTTCAACAATTTTAAAAGCTGTCTTGTGCTTTCAGAAGTATATTCAAAGTTGTTTCTTTTATGCAGTCACAGCGGTTGGGGGTTTTTTTTTTTGTTTTTTTTTTTTTTTTTTTGCTGTGTAAGAGTCTGCTCCTGAAATTCTTGCCTAGAAAAAAAATTCAACAGAAAACCCAAAAGGTCCACAACTGGAGACTTTATCCAACTTCAGTTTGAAGAGCATCAGCCTGTAGGTTGTCATTGCTGGAGAAAGTAGCTGGTGGATGGAGAGAGGAAGGAAAAAAAAATCACCTGAGCACACCAGCCTTGGCTGCCTGGCTGCTCTCCTCACCCCCTTGCGCAGCGCCCTTGTCCCGGTGATTGGTCAGGAGAGGCTGAGCTGGGAGATGCCCGTCCTGAGCGAGCAGATGAGCTGCTGTCGGCTACTTGACAGGGCTGAACTCCTTGCCCTGGCTGTGCTGGCAGCGTGGCAAGGTTAATAGTGTGCTGCTCTTGGTTGCCCCTGTGGTTTTGGTGGTTTCATATCAAACCATAGTTTTGAAGAAATAGGAGCAACTGTTCTGGATTAGCTTCTCCTTGTTGGTCAGTTGCCTTCTACAGGGCTTAAATCAGTGGGGAATTAAAGTGTCTCTGTAGTCAGGTGGGACACTGCTGCATACTCTTTTTTACCAGGGTTCCTCTTCTATTTCCAGTGCATTTGTTCACCTGCATATAGTTTCCTATGGAAGAAATTCATAAGAAAATAAGGAATAGTAGATAAGAAAATACTTCTTTGCAAATGCAGGCACTAATCCCCATATAAGGGGCAGATCAGTATTAAGTTTTTATTCAGCTAAACTTACGCGGTATTTGTCAATGGAATTTTCATTAAAGTCAAATTCAGACCTAAAATAAGTATAAATGCATTTCTGCTAATGAGATTGGATTACCTCCTGGATTTGATCCCAGAAAGCTTTACTTTAAATTCATTTTTGATAAAAGGGTAATAAAATGGGTGGTTCGTTATAATTGTTTACAAATCTTCAAATATGTATTTTATTTTCTGGTATTGTATTTAATCTTGGTGAAAGGTTAGCTTTTTTTTAAAGGATACCCAAGGTATGTGTTGAAATTTAAGGTATTTCTTATTTTAGAAGAATGACACTGGCAAGGAGGTTAGTTAATAATTCAGGAACTTTTAGTTATCAGAGTGTATTCCTGAAAAGAAATATGGATACTGGAATTGCTAAAAATAATGTATCCTGTTGACAATATGAATTTAGTTTCAACCCTGACAAAGAATCTTTAAAATTTGCCTCAATGTGGAAGGCAGTGTTCTAACAAAGAGAATTCTCTGTTTTAAAGGGCTTGAAAACAAAAAAAAACCTTAAGGATTTTTTCTTAAATAGTGTTGCATTTGAAACATCAGTTGGTAAGGTAAAAAAAAAATACTGCAGATTAAATATTTTAAATGAATGCTGTTGGCCACTTTAAGGTTTTACTGTAAACTTACTCATTCAACTGTTCCCATTTTCTCTTTGTATTTTTAGTCAATATCTCTGTTACATAGTGTTAGAGTCCAAAGCTTCATTTATTATTTTATTTGTAATATTTTTATGAGCCTTTTCCACTTCTTTGCATAGCTCTGCAAAGTCTTTCTCAGATTGTGCTAGCCCTAGCAAGAAGGAACAGATACATGCATTGAAGAAAAACACGTTAGCTGCTGGAGTTAACAAATAATGATTAAAAGCTATTCTTTTCCTTCATACTATTTCTCCTATACCCCAAACTGATCTTCATAAATACAGGACTGTAAAGAACTTCATCTGCTGCTGGTTAGCAGAAGTGGATTTAAATCTACACCGACAGTTCATTTGACAATGACCTTGAGGGGCTTTGCTTCTTGAAGAAGAAAGCAGAAGCTTGCGGTAAACAAAGTTCACTTCTGACAGATGGATTGAATGACAGAAAGGTTGCGAGTGCCAGAATAGCCCTGGCAGAGGAGGAAATGTTCAGTGGAATCCAACAGGAGAGGAGGTGTGAACAGGTGCAGGGTTGCTGACGGAAGGGGAACCAGATGGAAGGAGCCAGAGCCAGTTTATTTAAAGGAAAAGGCAGAAAACACTGAAAGGCTGTGCGATCAGTGGCTAAAAGTGTGCATGGAAGAAGGTAAAAATTCACAAAGCAAAACTGCACAGTGGGATATCTAGCACTTAGCATAATGGTAGTAATTTGTGAGTTTCGTTTTAAAGTTGCTATTGAAATATGTTTCTCCCTTACTCTTGATGGCATAAAGAAGAGATTTATAACCTGTCCAAAAAAAAAAAAAAACCACCAACAGAAACACCACCAAAAACCTCAACTATTATACTGCCTGTCCATTATTTCTAATACTAACGTGCAGACAGTTACAATCAGGGTAATATAAAAATTATGCCACAGCTAAAAAAAATGAATAAAAGGCATTTAAGGCTGGATTTTTATTTTTTAACTCACCTGTTTGTATCTAACTCTTGTGACATATGGGCAGATGAGCATGCCTTTCATTAGGATGTTTCTGTAAGATCTAGAGCAAATCAACAACAGTCAAGTACAATGCAATGTTAGCACAGTATTACTCATCTTTTTTGCTTTTGGTCGTAAGTCTGTCGGTTTTCTGGAATGTGTGGTATCTTGCTGTAGGATGAGGTAGAAGTCTAGCTTACCCTAGATCGAATTCCCTGAAAATCAAATATTGTCTTTCAAATTGTCATCCTGAAGGATGCTTTGTTCTGTCAAATGGTTCTGCTTCTTCCCAAGCTGTTCTTGTGAGGCTTGGTCCTTTGGAGGCAGGAAAAAATCATTCCTCAACAACTTCTCAACTTCAGCAATAGTTGGGGATCATTATCAACTTCCACATATCAGGCCTGTGGCAGCTTAAGTGCCGGTTGTGTGTCCATACCTAATGTGTGTGAAAAATGCAGGTAACTGTTGAGCAGTCACTCGTGTTGCATCTGTGATCTACTGGATCATTCAGCTGTGCTGAGCTGATCTGGATCAGGTGTGAGCACACAGGCACTTTCTTTTTTAATTAGCTAGAGCATGCAACGCCGTGTTTATGCTGACTTTATGCCAGCTGCAGGAAGGACAGATGATACCTGATTCAGCATAAAGCTTGCTGGTACAAAGTTAACGTACCAAAAACATTGGGTTTTTGAACAAATTTAAATTGGCAGAGTGAGTTCGTAGCAGATCAGGTCTCTGCATCATTTAGCTGCATCATTTTTTGATTCAGTGGTAGGAACCTGGTGGTTGGATTTACTGTATTAACAAGCTGAGCCTTGGAGTACAGAGTCACAGTTATTTGAACCTGGTCTAAGCCTATGCTGTTGCTGAAAAGGCAGGTCCCTAGAGTGGCAATATATGGCTGTGTCTGGCCACGTATTGCCAGGTCCTTGCTTCTGCTGGCATTGGAAGACAGGCACCTGTGTGATCAGGTTGTTAAGGGAGTTACTCAGATTGAAAAAGAATAATTTCTTGAAGAATAAGTTGTGTGAGTGCTCATTATAAGAGGATAAAAAGAAGGACCACACCTCTTTATACTGACTGTCTGGCTTAAATGTGTCCTGAAGCTGCAGTGTGAGAGGCTGCTGGTGCCAAATTCAAGAATAACCATAAATCAAGATAAATAATCCTTTATTTTAAATATAGGGAAAATAATATATGCAAGTTTGTGTATACAAAATACATACCTGTAAGAATCTTCTGTGTTAAGCAATTATTTCAACATCCAGTCATTTGTAAAGTGGCTTGTGGAACAAAGAATATTCTGGAGAAAGGTGTACAGTATTGGAAGTGCTAGGGCTACGAACTAAGACTTCACAAAAATCACCTCTTCTTATGCAGTTTCTGCTCTGTGTTTAATTGTATGTTTCTATAGGGACTTAGCAGCCAAATAGTTCACAATCTGATGGTAATAGTCATGATAGGATGGGTGTTTACTTACAAGCTACATATCTTGATGGCAAAGCTTATAAATGTGCCAGAAAAATCAGATTTTGATTCCAAGTCGGTATATTTGACCTAATATGAGGTGTTAATTACTGTTAGAGATAGCTTTTTCTTCTTAACATCGAAATAGAAGGAAACTAGTGGTAATATTTGACTGTGACTTGATATACAGAGGACTACCAAGACTGAAGAGAAGTTATTGAGGAACTGGTTATTTCCTGGATGTATCTTGAAGGTTATAATGCCAAAAGAGTAAAATTAGGTCATAGGCTCGGTGTTTGCAAATTCTTGTGTTATGCAGAATGTAAAGTAAGAAATCCAGTCCTTTGATTTTGTTAACTGACCTCCCAGATAGAAGTAGAGATGGAATATATCATTGGTCACATACATACTCAAGTTAACTATGTTCCAGATTCATTATTTCACAGAAACGTCCATAGGAGTACCACTTTGTGTCTGTCTGTTCCTATGCTCCTACAGCTTTTCATCTGTCTCATGCCCATTAGTATCTCCAGTTAGTGGTGATAACTTTTAAGTAGATTTTAGGTATGGCAAGCAGGAGTAAGAATTTTTTTCATGTGCAGCCATTAATGTATAATGTCTTCTGATGTCTCAATAGGGCTTAAAGAGCAAAGTGGAAATGTTAGACCTAAGTGTTTCATTGTTTCTGTAGACTTTTTATGTAAAGTGGAAATAGATATAAAAGTTATAAAGAGTTCCAATAGTGTGGCTGCATTCTAAATAGATAAAGAAAAAAAAAATCAATGGGTACAAGAAAGTTATATGCACCAATTTCTGTTTCAGCAAAATTCAAATTCTCAGAAAAAAACAGAAAATAGTATAACAAGTTGACATTATTTGAATTCTGGAATGGGGATACAGGTGACAATGTATCTGCATTTTGGGGAAAATTATTTCAGGCTAATTTGTCAACTAATTGTAGTTAGTCTCTTGATGAAGTTGGAAATGTGTAAAGAGCTTAATCTTTTTTTTGTGCCCCAATATTTTTTCTGATTTTTTGAGGGGTGTTTTTATGAAATAGTAGTAGCAGCCTGGCAGAGTTGTCTTTTCCAGCCTTTCATCTCAAGTAGGGTAGTGAAAAGTTTCATTTAGTTGATTCATTAACATAATTTAAATGTATTTCTACTTTCAAGTCATTTATGTAGTACCTTCTAACTTCTTAGATCCTTACTTAAAGAGCTGGATCAGTTTGAATGCTGAATTTTTTACTCCTTGACCTTTATATAACTTTTCTAATTGCTTATAATGCTTCTTGTGGTTCTTATTGCTTCTCGTGGTTATGAGGAGAAAGGTCTGACATTTCATTATTTTGGGAAACTCTGTATTTCTCAACTAATACAAGAAACAAAACTTAAGTTTTGGTTGGCTGGTTGGGGTTTTTTGAGCGTCAGTTCTCATGAATAGGCCTACATGTATCCTGAGCAATGATGCAGTCCTTCAAATCCACCAATTAATTTAATAGTTGGGTTTCTTCAAAATTCGACCATGCAAATGTAGATTTTACTGAACCTCACCAAACACAGTGTGCTGGCTGGGGCAGTTTCCAGAAACTTGAGCTTTCTGCTGAGAAGACCTGGCAGCCAACTCCAGAATCAGCATCCAGTCAGCTCCCAGAAACTGACAAAAAGAGCAACTCAGTGGGTAATTCCCTCAATGGGATACAGGAAGGGCAATTTTTCAGCTCCTTGGAAAGGTTTGAAGAAATGACCTTATCATGATGCTTTTAAAAGATATTTCTACATAATTCTTGCAGAAGCATGCACACATACATCTTTTTTTTTTATTTCGTTTTTGCCATAAGAACATTCATTTCATGCCTTTCTTCTGCCTTGTAAAGCACCAAGAGGCATAAAACCCAGTCCAGTGTGGATTTACACAAGCACTGAAAAAATCAAAACCGTTATTACAAAAATTCAGATGGCAAAAAACTCTACAGTGTTTAATAAGAGGAAACCACTCAACACTGTCCAGCTAAGTCCTCATTCAGAGCAACCATAGGTATTAACAAGGTCCTAGTACATGAAAATTCGTAGGCCTTACAAAGGAAGATAACCAGAGTTGTCAGTGCTAAACAAAAGGTTGCTAGAAGCCTGATTTAAAGGAAAGGGAGAAATCTTGTGACCCTGAGCCTTCTTGTTGAGTTGATCCAAACATATGAGCAAGGCACACCTCTAGAACTCTGTTAATTTAGAAGGATTGGAAAGTAATGATTTTGAATCGTAGCTACATTTAAAACCAGCACGTACCTATTTACCTGCTGAATTACAGGTCTTACTGTGTTGCATTTTCTTACTTAAATGTTTGAAAATACTAAGGCTGGATAGCATCTGATAAAACTCAGTTAACACATTCTTCATTATAAATAGCTGAATGGGATACTGCAGTGCTGTTAAATTGAAAGGCTGGTCTGAAAGGAGTTACAGAAGTTTTACATTAATAGAGAGAATTATTTAAGACTATTTCCTGGGGAAAATGACTTCTTGGTAAATTGTTGAGTTTTTTTCCATGTTTGTAGACCAACCTTTAGACTTGTCTGCTAACCTGAAAAAAAATAAGAAATGAGCCCTTATTCTTCTGTGTATGACATACATACAAAGATACATACAAAATACGGGGTGAAGAAGTTTGTGAAGTGTGATCTTATTCTTTATACCTTCTCTTACAACCTTATCATTGTGGGTTTGTGCCTGGTAATAAAGTTAAAGATAGCAAAAAATTTTCTCACGTTTCCCCTTAGAGAATAGGGCAGGTATTGTAACATCTTGTTTCAACTTTTATACTTTTTTTTCTTTTTAGCATGAATGTGTGGTTTGTTTGGTTGGCTTTTTCTCCTCCTATAGCCTGAGAGAAGAGCAAGGATATACTCTGATTTTCCATTCTTCCCTTGACACTTGTAGCTGAAATAAGATAAAATAGCCTATGAGAAGGTGATTCAGAAAGCTGCTTGTAATGGACAATCCACCAGACCTATGTTGTGGAAAGCTTGCAAAGTAGATTGCATAAGACACTGCTGAGCCTTTGTACACAAAGTTATTTGGTCTTCAGGGCTCCCAACACATGTAGACTTTCAAGTCCTACTTTCAAAAGTGTTTTAATTGATTTGAGTGTCTTCATGCCAGATTTTACTAAAGATATTGGGAATAAAATGCTTGGGTAACTCCTCAAAACTTTTACAGTTTGGTAGAGAAGCTTTTGTTATACATTTATTTTCAAAAATACTGGAAGAGAAAGCTCATTTCCTCGGAAAGAGCTAAGGGAGCCTTCAGCTGAGACCTTTCTCTCTTCTGAGGTAATTTGTTGTGCAGTGGCTCATAGTGCTGGCCCACTTGGCTGCATGTTACCCAGGAAAGAGGTCTGTGCTCGACCACTGAGGCATGTGGTAAAAGCATCAGTGTTAGGCTTGACTGGTCCTCCTGCTGCCCAAGTCTGAGTGTGGGTGCAGAGTTCCAGGACTGGTCATCATTTAGACAGGTCTAGTTAGTTCAGATAGCTCAAGCATTTGGAACACTAAATGCCAGCTACTCCTTAATGATTTATGAAGTTCAGTTTAAAGCAAGTATGTATGAAAGCTAAAATGCTTTATAGTTATATTTTTAACTATAATTAATATGAAATGAAGATGTCAAAAATAATGCTATGATAACCTCTCGTGTATCACTGAACTGAGATAATTGCTAGGGTATTTTAATTTGTCCAGTTAAGTTCATAGTCCTTACTAATGGATCCATTAGCTTTTTAAAAAATGCCACATGTTGATCTCATGCAAAAATCAAATAGTCAGCATGGTTGCTTCAAATCGTAGTTGCTTTGCCAGAAGATTTAGTGGCAGCCTCCAGTCAGAGGCCTAATTCTACATTAGGAATCCTCCTGATTTTCTTTTATTTTTGTGTTTTTACTGTTAGCAAACAGAAAAGACTCTTTCAGAAATACCTACTGTTGAATTGTGTAGTGAAATTCAAAGTTCTATCCGTCTTAAGTTCTGTTCTTTTCTAGTCAGAAATAGATGAGCTATTAGTGATGTCAAATATGACTATTATGTCACTAGTCTTTATATACTTCCTTTTTCTTTACTGCAAAGCCCTTTGGCAGAGAGTGGACCTCTCTTGTAAATGGATCTGTGATCTACTTTTTGTTTGTTAGTGGTGGGAAAGGTGTTTGGGGTTTTGGGTGTTTTGGTTTGGTTTGGGGTTTTATTTGGCTTTTTTATTAAATTTGATGGCTCAAATTCAGTCAGCATACTTTTATGTTAGCTTTAAGATCAAAGTGAACTTTCACTTCATTTGCAGCACGGAATTTTTTAAAGTTTGCCAGTGATGGCAATTTTCTTCTTCCTGTGCTGTAAGCTACAGTTCACATTGCCTTTCATTTTGTCAAGAACATTTGAAAAGTATATCTTTCACGCGCAGCAAACCAATATCCAGTTCACTGAGATATGCAAACCAGTTAACTGACTTAACTATGGCTCTTGACAGCCACAACGCAGGCTTAAAACAGGCATTAGAACTAAAATCACTGTTGAAAACCTGTACTTCAGAACAGGGCTCAAGAAGAGCTTGAGCTTGCTCCGTGATTGAGTCTTTGGTTGCTTCTGATTTCATCACACAGAAGTTCGATGAGTTTCCATGAGGTCAGTGCATCTGCTTTAGTAAAACTGATCAGTGTTGTGACCAAATGCAGAGTTATCATCAGATGTGGATTTTAGTGTGTTTAGTGTTTTGCACTCAGTAGAGCTAGTGTTTGAATGAAGAGCTAGTAGAGAACAGGCTGGTGCACTTTAACCACTCTGTCTCCTATTTTTGGTCTCTATGGATGAAGTTCTGGAACAATTAATCTTTAGCTGTCATTTCTGGTTCAGATACTACCTGTGTCATCAAAATTAGTTAGTTATACGTTTGCTTTACATTGTTCTTATATTCTGTTAGTGAATATAAGAAATTCTGAAGTTTTTGTAGGAGAAGACCTCTGATATCTTCCACTAATGCTGGCAGGACTAAGGACTGTTTCCTTCTGTCTACAGTCCATAGATTTTTTTTTTTATTCTGAATTGTAAAAGAATTGTTTTAAGAAATTGCAATTAGGCAGTGTCAAAGCTTCTGTAACTTCTGCAGTATTTGTTGGTTGTAGCAGGAAAGTTACCAATAGATCTTGAAATCTCTTGGGCTGCCTTCTGCATGTTTTGTACTTTTTTCTCTTTTTTTCTCCATTTGTGTGTTGGGAAAATTTGCAGTTGGAGGGCAGGGAGATTGAACTTAGAGAGCAGGTTCAACTCAAGGTGTGGGTCAAGGACTTGCCACTCCATTTAGACAGATTTGGCTCCAGGACATTTTTTTGCTCTTGAGCAGTTCTAAGCACCTCAGATATTGCTCTGTGTGGCACTGGATGTGTTTTAATTCCAAAATCTTCTAAGTTCTAAGAAGCTATTCTTCTGTGTAAGAATTACCTGTGTTTTCCTAGTTTAACATTTGAGCTTTTATCCACTGTATAAATTCATCTTCACACCATACACACTTCAGCCATAAGGCACTCACCACACATCCATGGTTTCTGAGCTCCTGCTAGCTTGCTCTATACAGCAAGTGACACAGGTGAGTGGCTCTTTTGAATGGGTTCCCTACACAAGAGAGTGTTTCTGGTGGCAGTAGATTCTCCATTTATTTCGACCTTGCTGGTTAGCATGTGTTCATCAGGAGGGGCCCTAGCGATGAGGAATGGACCTTCACAGGCTCGCCTTGGTAGTTTGAGCTGTGCAGCCTGCTACATGCTGAAGGTTACCCCTAGCAGAAGGCCAGCCAGCCAGCTGTGTGCCAGATGACAGCACAGCACCCAACTGCACACAGCCATCTCGCATGAGAACTTTTAAATAAAATACTGTGCTACTGACACTTTCTTTAGCTGAAAGTATCGGAAGAATGTGTGAGGCACTGGTGGCTTGGTTTTGCTTTGGTTTTTTATGCAGTCTGGTGCTTAGAACAACTATCTGAAGGTAAAAAACGTATGTAAAATAAAGGGGTTTGCAGAGACTGGTTTCCAGCAATTATGGAAAAAATAGTAATACTTTCTGTATTTGGAGCTTACACTGAAACAATGATGGGAGCATCACTCCTTAGGATAGCCCCAATATGATTACAAAGCAGTTCTGAGAGTGATGTGATAAAGTGCCATTCAATATATGAAATTTCCTTTAAAAATATGCTTTGTTTCCTTAACGCTCTACTATTTTTTCTATCTAAACGTATTTGCTGTCTTAACCTCAGAAGAAACTGCCCATGATTTCCAAGGGAGTTTTGCCTAAGGTAGGGCTTGAAACATCAGGACCAGGAATTAGTGTAATGTGACCCACCATTTGTATTGCTTTGGGGTAAATTCAAGAGAGAAGATTTAACATTGTGTGTGTCATGCTGAGATATTGCAATATCTCGGATGGGTTATTAGGCACCAATCCAAAGGTTAAGTGCAGCAACCACATGAGATGTGGCTTTATCCTTACATGATCTGTGCCTGTGTTCTGTTTTGTAGTTGTCTGAAATAGGCAATATCCCTAGAATAAAATATGTTTATAAGACTTTTTTGAAACCCATCCCAAGCTGTTAAATGTCATTTCGGTAGCAAGATGTGTGCCTCTGTCATTTGAAATCTAGAAATCAATCCTTGCATGTGTGAACTCACTGACTTTTTAAATGTGGATCCCAATGTGCACCAGATAAATATTCACGACCTTTGGGGAAGTCTAGATCTGAATTTGCAGTTCAGGATCTTTTCTAATTTATATGCATATATCTTTTTGGGGTTTTATTTTCCATGCTCTTTTTGCTTGGCTTGCATTAAATAAAATGCTTCAATGGAGTGTGGTAGTCCAGCATTTGTTTTGCCTCAGGAGTAGATTGCCCCATCTTGCATATCTGGTCAAGTAAATTGCTCTCTTGCCTGCATACTTCAATAATAGTACTGGGCTTTAGACCTTCGTGTACAACCCCCCAGTGAGCAGAACCACAAAGGGCTGGGCCTATGTGGTGCTAGCAGTCTTCGCTATTGTAATGGATGCATTCATCTCCTATTTACATAAATTAATAGTTAAAACTTGTTTGGTTGCTTAAGAAAACTCATTAAGCTTTCAGAGTAGCTGTATCACGAGCACTGTGGCAATCGCTCCCATTGACTTGTCTCCTGCTGATTCACTGGGAACCAGTCCATCTCGGGGTCAGGTCCCTAAGCTTCATTGCAGAATTAAACAAATAGCATTTAAAAGAAAATGCAAATAATATGTTCAGTGCAAAGTAGATGTTGGTAAGCTTCCTTATGAAAAAGAGGTCGTGTTTAAAATTTTTAAAAATAAAATCCTGGTTTTGTCTTCAGAGCCAGTCTTCTCCCAGGAAATAGATCATATTTTTTATACATTTTCTACTAGTCACTGGAGAATGTTTGACATTGTAAGAGAAAGGTCACTTTGTATAACCTGAAGTGGGAGGAGAATGTTTAATGTGAAAAGCTTGGCCAGATTTTTTGCTATTATTATTTGAATGTTCTGCTTTACCCTTTTAAATTATCCTCCTCAGTATATGATTTTTATTTTTCTTTATTTCCTACTTGGTATCTTTTATAGATTGGAGAAAGAGACCATTCAGCAGAGCATTAGCAAAGAAGCAAAGGCCCGAGCCCTTCAGGCCCAGCAAAGAGAGCAGGAGCTGACACAGAAGATGCAGCAAATGGAGGCCCAGCATGAGAAAACTGGTAGGTGGTAGGGAAAGATTAGAGCCTGGGCACTCACTCACAAGCCAGGCCCACGCCTTACTGTGAAATGACATCAGGAACACCTGTAACCTTTGGCTGGCCGAAGGGAGCAGATGCTAACTACACCGGAGATTCCGAATTACATATTAGTTAGCGTTTAAAAGAGAAAATGGAAAGTATTGCCCACTGTCTGTTGATTTCAGAGTGCTGCTCTCACATCTGCTGCACCATCTGGATTATGAGTTTATTTACCTGTGTTCAAGAAACGTAAAGCTGAGAGAGACCACAACAAAGTAGAAAAACAAAGGGCTTGTTTTTGGCTGGATTTTCAGGCACACATGTTATATAAAGAAAATAGCATCAGAAGCTCTGCGGGAAATGCTCTGAGCTTACAGTTAAAGTCTCCTGAATAGCATTGAACAGTTCCCACAGTACACACATTATAGCTACTCTAAAAGCTTAATGAGTTTGCTTCGGCATCCAAACTGGAGAAAAGCTTTAGCCATTAATCGGTTCTTAATTCACTGTCGCAGCTGGATGTAATTCACTGGCTCCAAATTGATATGTTCCTTTATTTAATCTTTGCAGCCTCAAACATTTTTAGCATTACCATGTGCCCCCCCCACATCCTTAATCTAGAAGAAAGATGTTTAATCCCTTGCATACTTCAGGTTCTCATAATAGGAGACTTCATTGCATTGACTTAGCCCATCAATAACATCTAACTTTAATCTGGAAGTAAAATGGGTTTTCCAAACAAACAAAAAAGAGCTTTTTGTTATTACGAAGTGCCATGCCAACGACATTTATAGAGGTGCATATTATAAATAAACAAAAAAAAAAAAAGAATTTTTAAGAGATGAAATCTTTAACTCATGAGCATGGAAGAGGAGGAGCTTCGACTTTTATAGAACATGATATACTTGTGTGTTTAACAAAATACCATATTTACCCACCAGTCATGCAGTACTTTTAGGAAAACCATGCAACATGTATTAATCCTAAGGGGTATTGGATAATATATAAGGTAGCAGGCATGTTTATATCTGCTATTCAATTTTCTGCCTTTTTTTTTTTTTTTTTAGTATTATCACAGTACTAGAGGACCTTTCCATGTGTTCAGGGAATGCAAACAGCTACATTATGGCTGCTGTCTACACTGTAGGAGAAGAAAAGAAGCTCTCAGAATCATTTTTTCCTCCTTTAGCCAGCACGTCTGTGTATGACCATGTGTAATTTTGCACAAGAGAGATGTCATTTACCTTCCTGGTGCATAAATTGTTCCAGTATACAAAAATGAAACAATATTATGTCTGGGTTTGTTTTTGTATATCTCTAGTAGGATTAGAAGGAGTTGAAAATTATAGTCATTTGTAATGTATATAAAGAAAACCTTGTTTATTATGACTGTACATACATACAAGGAATTTGGGTAAGAGTGGTCATGCTTTCACTGATTTTCAAAGCAGAAATCAAGAAATGTAATTTTGCAGTATCTTCCTTTTGAAAGAATAAAGATACCTGGATTCTAGGTCGTGACTTTAGGTGCAGCCCAAACTCATGGTAACTGAAAATTAATTTATAAAAGGTTTTCATTCCAGCTGTAACTGGGCAGTAAGTCTAAATCCTATCATTTAAGAATAAAAAATTATTCATGGTAAGCTCAGGACACAGTAAATAAAAGAACTGCTTTTTTAAGGAGATACTGAAATGAGTCTACAGTGTGAGCATTTGTGTTGCTGGTGTATCCTCTGCACCAGTTGAGCAAGCAAAAGTCTGCTAAAGCATGGCTTGCCAATTTTATTCCTCCTAGAAATGTCAGTGAACTTCTAGCTAAAAAGCAAGCCCACCAGATTAGGTATCTAGTCTTCACAGTGATTCTTCTCTTACAAGACCATATTCAGTGGCAAGATTGCTTTAACACTTTCGCTAATTCTGACACAGAGCCTTAATTTGGTAAGTGATGATGTCCAAGTAGCTGGAGTTTAAAAAACGTTTCAAAAGTAGAAGAAAGAAATTAAGAATATATAAAATTGATTCTACCTTACCTATAAATTTATATAGTTATAATTTTATAGTATCATATTTTATGGTTTCTAGTGGAAGAACTGGATTCCTTGCTGACCTCCCAGAATACATTCATAGCAAAATTAAAAGAAGAATGTTGTGTGTTGGCAAGGAAGTGGGAACAAATGTCAGAAAAATACAGGTTAGTATATTTTTCTTAACCTGTCCCTTTTATTACTAGGACGTGCTTCTTTATTTTTTTATTTGTATTTAATATTTTTTTATTACTTATTTTGTCCCAGGTATTACATCTCATATCAGTATAATAAATGCCCCTTAAGATTATGTTTCTGGCTAGTAATTCAAATTTCTTGGACAATTGCAATGTAAAAATTGCAGACTATTTTCTTCCTTGTGTTCATATTCCTAGTATGAAGAGTAGAAAATTGTTAAAAAAAGCTACAATTCAAGTTTATCTGAAGTTATATGAAAAATGCTAAAGATTTAATGATGCCAAAACTGTTGTCATTTTAATTATTTACTTAAAGTTCCTTTCACAATACTACACTACACACTGAATATTGTTTATGAAATAATTGTCATCAAAATTGCTTGTCATTGACGCTCTGATTCTGCTGCTGCTTGTTATCAATCAATAGCAGATTTAAGTTCAAAGCCATTAAAAATTGAGGAAGAAGCAAAACCTATAACTAGTAATAATTTAAAGAAATACAAAGCTATGGAAGTATCTCTTCAAAAGTTCTGAAGGACAGAAAGAAAATGTGAATTTTTTAGTTCTGTAGCAGCAAATAATTTGATTTTACATTTTTAAGTGTGAAAATAGTATCTTTTGAAACTTTCTTGGGGTTCATATTTAGAGTGGTAAACTGGACTTAAGCGGAGGGTTGGCATTCTGTAGCTTCTGTAAATTACATGTAAAGTTAATTTGGTAATTAGGGCTAGGATTCATCTCATGGCTGGATAGGAAGTGAGCAAAACACTCAGCAAAGATAAAACTGGTTTTCAAGAGAGGTTTCTTCTTCTGCTGGATGGATTTAATCATCTTCTTGAGGTAATGTAAAAGAGGCAACACTTACTCAGGGAGAGAGCTTATTTACCCCAGTATCCTCTTCCTAGGAGTGGTCAAAGAGGAAAGATTTAAGTAGATGACAGACATATGTATATATATATCTATATCTCAATGTGTCTATAATAAATAAGATATATGATGCTTCCCACGGGTACTGCCTCCACTGCCCATCCTACTTCCCACTGAATATAAAGTGTTGACTAGCTGTTAAGTGGCTGAAGTTGGGAGATGAATCCCATCCAGAGTGTTTGGGGGGAAAATGAGAAACTTGAGGAACTGTAAGCAATCTTCCCTTGCAAGTGTTGTGATGGGTACTTGAGAGAGAAGCAAACAGGATTTTTCTTCTGAAAAAGCAGAGGTCTTCTGCTAAAGTAATGCAAAATCTAAATAGATTCAAATCATGTTATTATTCCAGCAATAAAAAAGCACACAGACTTTGTTGCTAGAGCTCACAGTCACAGACTAGTAACTGTAAAGGATGAAGGAAAGACAGAAAACATACTGTGAAAACACATTATTCTCTGAAAATAAATACTAGAGATTGCCAAGTGTTTCTCCACCTAGCAGCATTAGCTGCCTATGTCAAGGACCTGAAAATGGGAAAAGGAGCCCTCTTGCATCTTCAGGAAGTGGTATATTTTACACAAGAAACTGTAAGGAAGAATGCATGAAAGTGGTTCTGAGAAGTGCTCCTAAAATAGCTGGAGCTTGCCTTCATTGGAGTGGGAGCTGCTGCAGTCAGTAACAAGGATAGAGAAACAGGTAGGGACAAAAAAAGAAGGTAAAAATGAGAACAGAAAGGTGGAACAGGAGGTGGTGGAAAATGACGGACTAACATAGATGGCTTCAGAAAGTGATGTGATCAGGAGATCAGATGCAGAAAATTATTTTAGCCAGGTTCTAAATGCATGGGCAGCATGTATCTCTCAGTAGCATCTCTCTGAATGGTAGTCTTCATGCTCATTGTCACTGAATGTAGTGTAAAACCACATTCTGGGGCAGAATACTGTAGTTTTGGCTTCTGTAAAAAAGTAACAATTTGGGGAAGATTTTATAATGTAGTTCTTACATACATTAATAAAAGCAGATCGCAAAGCAGCAGTGTGCCCTATTTTCATGGAAAATATTTTTTCTTTTTTTTTTCCATATTTTTGACCTTACCATAAACTGAATTTTGGACCTGGATGTGTATTTTCTTTTGTGCCTTACTTTCCCTGGGTTTAAATAATAACAGTGTGCTACCAATACAATTATTTAATTGGTGCAACACTCAAGCTCTTTTAATAACAGATGCAATAGTAAGTTTAATTAAATTTTCTTGGGTTTGATAGGAAGTACCCGTTTGTAATAAGAGAGATTTCAAATTTATCTGTGACAACTACATATTTGTACAATTTCATTGGAATGCATCTGAATGGCACATATATTTTTATATTTAATACAGGTTTTCTGAGAAATCTAAACTGAAGTTTTTGTGTTTATATGTAAGCTGGAACCATTTTTGAGCTAGTCCCTACACAGAAAGGCATCAGAAAGACAATGTCAGACGAATTATAAACCCCTCAAGCTGTGCAGAAAGAAGATAGTGTCTGTGAAGGTTTTCGTATGCATAGGCATGTTTAAAAATATAGTCCTTTGTTGATTTCTTCTCTGTTTCTCTCTTGTTTTGTTCTTTTTTTTCTGTGATTGTCACTGTCTGAGTTTCTAGGTTGTAGATTAATGCTTAACACTACCCACTGTGTATTTGTGATTTGCGTTTTGTAATTAAGGGGAACAATGGGAGTCCATTGGGTCTCGTTATATATAATGGTTGGTTTAATTTGTTTCACTTCTATCTTGTTAATTGTAAATTGATCATTAAGATTTGAATTCTAATCTGTCACCAGGGTTGTGAGTATTGAAGCTAGAGCAATGATCCTGGTTTTAATCACTGATGATGAGAAACAAATTTTATAATTTTGGTACATATTGCAGTTCATATATTTTAACACTGTATTTTATGGTGTTATAAATATTGTTAAATGACTTTTAGTGTAGTTTTACTGTTTGGACTATAATGTATAAATTATATTACTGGTTTGGCAACAGTAGGCATCCAACTGTGTGAGTTTAATTGAAGTAAAGAACACATACCCGGCTGAACTATTTTTCTGCATGTTTGGTTGACTGCAGTCGTTGCACTCAATACCAGGAGTGAAATGTTTGTTGAAGGGAGCTGTATGAAGATGGGCAACAGTCTGTCTGAAGGTTCAGTCATTAAATTTATATGCAACATTACTGCATCAGCAGAAAATATTTTAGCGCGTGTATTTAATTTCTGTGTAAGTAAACAATTGGTTTTAAGAGCAGGAAAAGGCAGTGTTTTAAAAGCACTGAAATGCAAAACCTAGTGCAGAGGAGTAAAGGCAGCATTGCCACCTTAGTGTTCAAAAATCAGCTTATCCTAAGATATCATAAGACTGCCTTTGAATTGTGCCTATTTAACATTTCCTCATTTTCTTGCCTTTAGTATTTAAGTGTTTTGGAGGCTAACCTGTTTGGGGTTTTTTCCAAGACTCTTCCAGCAAAGATGGTAGATAAAGCCTGAAAGTGTTTTTTAAATAGAAGTTGAGGTAGTTAAAGGGATTCAGAAGTATAGAGGGGTTTTTGTTGCTGTTGTTGCTCCTGCTCCCATCAATTATTTTTGATATAGTGACAAGTAAATGAGATTTGGCAAAATCTATTATGCATCCAATTACAAGCATGCGTTTTACATTTTCATGTGATGTGTAGTTTCAAAGTAACAGTGATTTCATACAGGTCATTTGAGTGTATCAGATCTCAGAAGCACAAACAGACATGTGACTGCCTGACTTGTGGGGACAGCCTGGGTCTGCAGAAGTGCACCTTCCTGCTGAGTTCAGCTCAGATGGCGGCACTCCAAATGCCTGCATGCTTCAGTTTCTACAAAGTCCACCACAGTTTATTGCTCAGACTGTTGGACCCAGAGTAGCTCTGGTGGAAGCAACATCAGCACATCCATGCTGTGTCCTCTAGTTGTGCAGGATCCATCAGACATAGTGATTAGTGCATAGATTTTTCTAATTTGCCTCTTTCCCCTGCATTATGAGTGAACTATCTCTGGAGTTCAGCACTGTGTGCTTTGACACTTGCCCCCCTCTCTTTGCCTGCTGTGATACCTCGGGAGCAGAGTCATTCAGAAGCATTTACACAGGACTGGTCCCGCTTCTGGCTGGGTGGAATTGCTACTCCTGTATGTGTGCTATAGCATTCAGTACAGTTATCAGGCTTATTACAATTATGGTTGATTTGGGGTTTTTTTTAACCCAACAATGTGTGAAGTTACTTACATATCACATAGAATTAGCTGTCTTATCTTAATCTTTGGAAACTGCGGTGAATGAAAGGTATGTTTAAAGGTGCAGAGGGAATCGTTGACAAATGATGATGGAAGACTCTTGGTGTGCAGTATTGTATTGGACTGGTATTCTCTCTTTAATGCCAACACACATGAACCTTCTAACATGGACCTAAATAAGCACGCTGTCCTTCATGTGTGCTGTCCTTCAAAACTTCAGTGTCATTACATACTTGAGTCTTGGTGGTCATACTCTTAGATAGTTACATGGAAAGGACATTGTGTAAATAATGTCGTAATTGGAATGAATTTTTTTTTTCTGAGTTCTACTGTAATTACAAAAGATGTTTTAGGAGAAGACAACACTCATAGCATGCTTCAAAGCATCAGGCATTTAGAGCTCTATTTTAGAGATTGGAGATTATGGTACTCATGTTTTTAATTAATTCCTTAATTACTATTGTTTCATTAGTTGTAATTTTCAGTAGAATCTTGGTTTTGCTTGATTTGAATTACTTGATCTTTCCAGAAAGACTTTGGGCACCTTTAAATGTGATGGAGATTAGTAAGTCCTTGTAAAACTTTGAGGTTTTTATCACCTTGAAAGTTGCTTCTGCTGTTTCCATGAATGAGACAGTAACATATAAATACAGAAAAAGAAGCAGGATCTCCCAGTTGGGAAACCCTAAGAATATGATAATTTACAGTATTCCTACATGGAAAATGCTGTTGCTGAATTTTTCTGGCAAAAAAAGGACCACAGGATTTAATTTAGTCCATTATCACTTGGTTGGTTGGGCTTTGTCGCGTCAGGTCTCTTTGAGCTGCTCTGCAGTGAACCTTTGCATTTATCCACTGGTTGTCTGTCTTACAGTATCAGTATCAAGTACAGACTGCATTCACATTGTGTGATAACAGTTGGTCCAGCTGGCAATGCTTTGTTAATGCTGACATTTAAGTTACTAGTATTTCTTTAAAATGATCGGTGGAAAAATTCAGTTTCTGCTATCTTCCTGTAACATCCTGCCCACTATTTCGTACCCATCCAGAAAACTCCTGTGCACTGAAGTTTGATGTACAAATCTATCAGCACAATTCTGATGTATTTGTCTGTGATCTTCCTTAATAGAGCTGTAACTCTCAATCTAAATTCAATTACATACAGTCTTGGTCCAAAGTTTCCCTTGCTAAGTTCTTTTAGATTCACAGATGATACCATGCATTGTTCTCTATTTAAACATGAAAAGATCATGTTGTCATTTCTAGATTTGACTTGTCAATGTAACAACATGTTTTTGAAGGAGGAATATTCCTTCCTCCCTGCACTTTGTTGTATTTTTCAGAATGTCAGTTGTTGTTGCATTCTGTAACAGCCAGGAAGGTAAAGTATCTTTCTGCTGTAATTGCAGCATATTTAAGTTTATGATTTAAAGATATATCTAAAGCTTTTTAACCTTGAGATCTGGAGTGGCAGATGCCATAAATCAAATTTGCCTGCTTTTGATTTGTACTTTCTGATGGTATAGCAGATTCTGACATGTTCTCATTAACCTTTTCCAAAGAGTTAAAATTGTACAAGTGCATAATGTATATTTTATCACAATTTAATCTGAGGTCTTCCTGATATTAAGAAACAGCTCATGCCTGTTTCTCCATGGGCTGATGGTTAGAGATGTAGCAAGTAGCAGTCCCAGGTCATTCATGGATCTGGTGTCTCTGCTCACCCGTGAAGAATAAGAATTGCTTAGAAGTGACTAATTTTCTTAAAGGCTGTGCTGAGTTTTGTGTAGATTAGTGTGTGCCTCTATGATTTGTCTCTTGTTTCTTATAGTTCTGTTAATTTTCCTCTTAATGAGGCTTTGGTTTTTTGGTTGGGTTTGGGTGGTTTTTTGTGGAGGAGGGGTTTATGGGGGTTTTGTTTTTGACTTTTTTTTTAATCTGTGCAATGTTATTCTAGGCATAGGAGGTTAATAAAGTTTCTAAAACAGTACCACTATTCAGAGTTCAACCTGTGAACTGTTGAGAGTTCAGCCTATAAAGTGGAGTAAAGATTGAACCAGGTTTAGTAGCTTTTTTTTTCAACTAAATGTTAGCTTTTGCTAATAAAGAAGTTGAAATGTGTTTTCAAAATGTTAGCCAAATTTTTGCTTAACAAGTATGAATTTACATTTATTGATCTTACTTAACATCAATGCATAATGCCAAATAGCATGCCTGTTTAAATTAGGCTGAAATTAGCTTAGCCAGCCTATGACTGAGTGATTGCCAATGGTATATTTAGAAGATACCCAACAGTATCGTGTTCTTTTGTCTTAAGATTATCTGAAACAGCGTTTTGTTTCTGTAAGTTCTAGTAATAGCTTGTTTGTGCATTACACATAAATGTATGAAATTTTATAAATGCTGAAGCCACATATTGATGGCACACTGCAGGATGAAATCTGACAACATCCATCATCGCTTTGTTTTACTTCTGTAGATCTGAAGTCAACCAGCTTAGTCAGGAAAAAGAGTATCTTCATGGCAGATTGGAGAAGATGCAGAAACGGAATGATGAATTGGACCAACAGTGTATCCAGCATGGGAGAATGCATGAGAGAATGAAGTCAAGGTAGGAGGTCCTGTTAATCTGTCAGTGTGTGATATGCTCAACTGTAACAGTTGTGTTGTATAAATGTAAAAATGACACTAGGTTACGTGAAAGTAATATTCTTACCTTATGAAATGACCACTCCTTCTCCCTCCCTGACCATTCTCTCAAGTTGGTTTTTTTAAGATCTTTTGCTTATGCCATTTTGGATAAATAAAAGGAAAGCTTGAACAACACAGTCTTCCAAAGAATTGAAGCCTAGTACATATGTGTGTGGGCTGCTTCGGCTGTTCTGTGCTCTAACTTGTATGAATAGTCTTACCATATTAAAAAAAAAAAAAAAAGGGGGGGGAGGGGGGAGCTGGGGAGGAAGTAGGGAGGAGGTTATTCAGTGATGTGAATATAGAGTACAGATGTGGATTCCATTATGCTATGGAATAGTTGTATTTTGGGGGTTTACCATCATTTAACTTGTATAAACAGACAAATCTTACTGCAAATCATAGTAACCAGAGAAATACTGACAGTTTCCAGGCACCACTAGCCTTTCAGAGAAGCACTGAGTTCCTGAGGACGAGCTGGGAGCAGCTGCAGAAAGACTAGTATGAAATATTTCCACCAATATCAATTGACTGTTCTGGCCAGAGTATCCAGACTGGTAATGGGTTGTGCTGTGATATGGATTAGACATCCTCAAAGATCACTGTGGAGTCTTTTCCTTTTGGTTCCAGAAAGTTCATCTATGCTCTCTTTTTCTGTTTTCCACTCCGCGTTAAGTGTAACTGGCACTGGAAGGAGCTTTAGCATGCTTGTGGAGGTAGAGGATGAAGTAAAGAGGAGGCTGAGAGGCAACTCTGCTAATCCAGTCATCCAGGCTACCTCTTGTTGGTAGTCAAAGGCAAAATGCAGTTTAACTTTATTTGGACTAGACAGCCCTTACTGGGAAAAATTCTGTTTGCTTTTTTTTGATCATTGACCACCTGAGAGGAACAGAGATTGCATGTATTAAAGCAGCCAGTCCTGTATGCTCATTTCTTTAACGTATTCATTTTTAATTTTTTTGCTGCCATCTCTTTATTCTGTCTATATAAGCTTCTTTCCTGCAAGCACTTCATGTGTGCATTTCAGTCATCCAGAACTGTTCTTTCCTCTTCCCTTTCAGATTTCTGTCTGTACCTCATCCTGTTCTTCTGTAACCTTGGATTGTCATCATCATTTATAGCTCAGAGAACAAAGAAATTCAGAATGCTGCAACTGCAACCCTAATCTGTGTAACCACATAATCTTTCCATTTATCTCACCTCCCTTTTGATTTCTTTAGTTGTGGTGGATTCTTACCATATGTAGGACTGAGGATTTGAGGCTACTTTCAGGAGAAAAAAAATTCTCCCCCTCTTTTTCCTCCAAGCTGCTCTTCTGTAGAATAATGAGTATCTAGTAGAATTTAAGAGTCCATTTTAAGTTTTTAGGATAACCTTTCCTCTATCAGAACCAAATAAAATAGATCTACTGAAAATGTCACTCATTCTCTGCTGCAGCAGCAATGATTATACACTAGAAAAGACTGAAAGCATTAATTCAGAACACAAAAGTGGTTTGAAAGCAGAGTGGTCATGCTGCAGGCAATGCCTTACCTTCTGCTGCTGTTTTGCAGACAACAGAGAGAGAAAACAGGGCAGTAATAGCATTTGTCTTATTTAATATTTTAGAATATGTAAATATGGCAGAGATAATCAGGTGTTTGAAACATGAACAATATACCAGCATTTTAAGAGGTGGCTCTTTTAACATATTTTTAATTGTCATATTGTACTCTATTAATTTAAAACCCAGCTAATAAGTGACAAGACTGATATTTTAAACTGCTTTAAAAAATCAATGTAATCTAATTTTAATTTCCATGTGAAAACTGTAGTAGATTTTCAGGATTAATGCCCAAGTGCTGTAAATTGCTTATGAAGTTTACAAATCTAGGTGAAGAAAAGCAAAAAGAATAACTACCAGAACAAATAAATCTCCCAGTTCCTTGTATTTATGTTGAAAGATTTCCACTAAATAAAAATAGTAATTTTTCTCTTATGATTTTGAAAATAGAGATCTGACTATACTATTTAGTAAAAGCACAACAACAAATAGTAATAATGTATTTTGCCTTAGATTTTCATCCATCACTTAGATACTAATAATCACAGCAAAATAATGTTAACAATGGTTACTTCTTGCCACATTTGTTTCTCCTTTGTACACAGCTACAAATAGCAGTGGTCTTTCTGCAACACAGTCTCACAAAGTGCATTGTGACCTAATTTTCTAGCTGCTGTTATTCTGGATCTTCAGAAAATTTCTTGTGTCAGAATGATTTTTGCTAAACTTGGGACCTAACATTTGCATTTGAATAATGAGGTATTGCGATATTTGTTGGAGAAGAAATCTCCATCAATACGTATTTTCTCCAGGGACAGTACAACCGTCCCTGATATAACTGTTTTGTTGAAGAAGAAAGATCTCGTTGATCAGTCCGAATTTCTTTTGGAGCAGAAGTGTTTTGGCAATCATGATAGTTACACTCCTGAAAGTGAACAAGATAAGTCTTTTATTGCCATTCCTATCTCTGTATGAATACATGCTGCAAATAAATACAGTCCAAAAATAAATAAGCAAGTTTCTAAGGAAGAGATTACTTTAAGTTGCCATCATTAAACAGGGTATGGAATCAGCCTTTTCAGTGTAGTGGAAGTATCCAGCCGTTTTAGTGTGTTTTTACTCAGTGAAATATGGCATTAGAAGAAGTAGATGTTCATCTTAAATGATGCAGTTGTCGCATGCTACTGAGGTAAACTTGAAAAAAGTTTTCAGGAATAAGGTGACATGTTAAGAGTCCAGTGGAGTTGGTCATTATGTGTGACTTCATGGATACGAATCGTGCAGAAATAAGTTCTTGTCTGTTATGTAGCAGAGTCCATTTTTATAGATTTTCAACCTCAAAGCAAACTGTATTATTAAATTCTTCAGATTCCCATTACATACATTTGTGTTCATAGTAGAAATTAGCAGATAGCAGAAAGTACGGAATTTCTTATAAGGCAGCTGTAAAGGTAGAAACTGGCCAAGAATAAAAAGAATATGAAGCAAAATTAAATGTTTCTATCTTTTGGGGGTTTTTTCACTGCTCCACTCCACATAATTTGAATAGATTCCAGATGAAGGACAATTCAAAGCCAAATTAATTGGGTGACTGTATGTATAAAGTTGGTTCATTCTTTCCTTAATCTGTTTTCAAACTGAATTCCCAGGTATGCATTTTCACCTCTGTAGTTAGACCAGTTCTGTAAATGCAGATCTACTTTCTCACAAGCTCTTTTCTCTTCCAATTTGAAGAGTAAGGAAAAAAAGACATGAACCTGCCTAGATCTATTATTGTTTGAACATATTTATGAAAAAGTATTATTTGCCCAAGCTGCCATGGGTCAGGATTTCATCACGCTATTTAAGATTTCACTGAACTTAGTTAACAACTCTTGTAGTTACAAGGTTCAGTTATGGCTTTACTTTTCTGCATTTGTTCTTCTCATAAAACAAGCATTTGGTTGTAAGTCAGCTGTTTAGAGGATTGCTTCTGTGGACAGCCAGTGTCTAAAATGGGTAGCATTTAATTAAATAAAGCTTAGCTCTCTTCTGTGTACGTTTCCAGTTGAAGACCCAGGTGATACGTGGAAATACAGCAAACATGGAATAATATCTTCAAGCAGGAGAAGAAAATCCTAGGCAATTTCTTTCCTTTTTTTGAAGATGAGCCAGACTTGCCTTTACTTTTATCAAGCAGTTAAAGATAAAAAAAGCATTTGGCCAGTAGTTTATATGAAATGTAAGACTCTTTTAAAATCTTTTTAATAAAATATAAATTTAGAAGCTTCTAATGAGTTTCTTTCCAAACGTTTTTCAACGTTCAGCATATGGAATTTTGGGCTATGAATTTTCTCTCAGGTTTTATGGTTACAGTTGATATTACTGTAATTTCTGCTGTAATGTGTGAGATCACTGTCCAGTCTGTATAACATTAACAAGAATAATACATTTTATGCAAATTTGTATGGGGCTTTATGTTGTGGTAGCTTTTTGGAGGTGACACTGGTAGATGTATTTCGACTGTATTTTTGCTAGCTAAAGTTAAAAAGAAGAGCCTACAGGACTGGCAGTTTGGGGCAGATGTGTGTCTATTCCTTAGGCATCAGTGGTTGTAAGTTAACTATAAAAATGTTACAACCATCTGTGTAACAAGACGGCAGAGATCTGCTCTCGCCTGTTACTATAAATAAGAAGGAGATCTGTTTGACTTCATAGACATTGGATTTATAAAGACTCTATGTGTCAAATTGTAACTACGTGCCATGTTGCTGAGATATGTCTGCAGCCAACTACCTGGGGTGTCTTCCCCTTCAGACATTCTAGTGTAGTGCAGCAACTGTACAGAAATGTCTGTATAGTACAACATGAGACAAATTATGTTTGTTTTCTACCTATGGCAAAATATATGATTCTTATGGATAAGCTTATCTGGAAGAGTAGCTAAAATGGATCTTTAAAGGGACCACTCAAGGGGTGAAAATGTGATGCTCAGTTTGACAAGGATTTTAAAGGCTTTTTTCCACCATTAAATTTGTGGTTTTTGTTTTGTTACTAAGAGACAGTGTATGCAAGATCATGTATGCGTGAGAGAACACATATCTATGAGAATTGAGACATGTATAGAGAGAATACACCAGCATTTTCAAATAACTGAAATGTAAAATCACCATAGCTAGTTTGCTGTCACTGTTACACTTCTGAATAGAGATTTTGGATTTCTTGGCAAATCTTCAGTAGAACAACTAATTAAAATTATTTCTTGATAACTGGAGCAATTTAGGTGCATTTGAAATCTTACATTTTCTGCCCAAAGCTCTAGTACTTTTTTTGTGTGTATGTGTGTTTCCAAGAAATAATGATGGATGAAAGAACTTAGGTTATGTCATTACCTAAAAGACCTTTATTGTTTTCCAGTCCAGTTCATTCCCAGATGAACACATTGTTTTCTTTATTCTACTGATAGATTAGTATATTTTTTAAAGTGACAGTGAGGCAATTGTTCCTATATTTTTATTAGACCAATCATCTATTTTGCAATGCAATTATAGAATAAAAATGCACTGTATTGTCTTTTTAGTTAAAAATGCATTCATTTTAAAATTGAAAATAGAGATTAACATACACTGTGTCCATAGAACCTTTAATATTAAAGATACAAAGATATTCACATTGTCTCAATGTATAAAGAGCAGTATGCTGCACTTTTTCCTGAGCATCATTACTCACGCCCACATAATCTTTGGCATGGTTTTGATGTAATGGGGTGGCTGTAGCAATTGGAGATAAATAACTGCTTGTGCAGCCCTTCATACAAGGAGTTTGTAAAAAGCTTTGTGGTCACCTTGTGTCAGCACTGCAGTTCAGACAGATAAGACTCTCTGCTCTGTCCAGTACTTCAGATTATCACTGTTACTTAATTTTTTTATTACTATTTAATAGACTCATATTTTAGGTTGAGAAATGTATACTCCAGAGAACTGCTGTTAGGGAATAATGAATGGATAATGTGTATACACATACACACATCTATATGTTGCAAATCCTGTCGGAGTCTGAAAGTGTATTGGCTTTTTTTTAATGCTGGGGTGTTTGCACCCAGTTTGAATTCTCTGGAATAGAAATTGGATGTTCAGAGTTCACCATTTGTCTGTTTATTATATATCTTTTAAACTATTTTTTCCCTTTCTCAGTTTAAATAGATGTATATATATAGTGTGGTATAAATACAGCTATTATTTATGCTTTATATGTATAATATTCCCATTCAAAATAGTTAATGCATTATATAAGTTTATAAGACCTCGAACATTGTTTTTAAAGATTTATTCCCCAACTACCTAAACAGTAGACACACAAAGCAAAAATTTTCTTAGTTGTTAGAAAAATTGAAAAAGTACACAAAGAGTGAAATACAAGATTTTCATAAAATGCTGCAAAATAGTGTGCAAATAAGCTCTCAGCCTTAAGAAGCAAATAAGAAGCAGAGGGGAATATCCTACCCAATTTCCGGAGAGATATTTAGGGAACTTAATAATGTTCTGTAAGATGTATTCTAGGTCACGGAGTACTGTGTTCATCTGTTTCCAAGTGTGTGTATCTAAAATATATGTGCTTATATATAGTTTATATACATATATATTTCATGGAGAATGTATTGAGCTCCTCGGTATAAACCATTAGGCTTCGCCGTTCCAAGTTGGACAACTGTTTCCACTGATTTCTCATTGGGATCCTTCTTATTTTTTTGGTCTGAATTAATTTCTGTTTGGTTTGTACCTACTTGTCTTTGAGCCAAAATTGGGACAAGTAGTTCTTCAAAAGAATATGCACTGGTAATGCAAATAATTGTAGACAATGAGTGTATCTATTCAGTCCTACTTCTGATTATAAGTAAAGCCTTCCTCCTTTGTTCTTCTTTTTGCAATAAGCTCTTCATCACCTTGGTTTTCTGATTGTTGATCTTTTTTGCATATGGGCAATCAAAACTGTCTTGGGTCTTGGATGGGGATATTTGAATATATTTGTATATATGGAATTGATATATTTACTAGAAATTCCTTGACTGATGAATCCTGCAGTCAACGTTTGTCTTTGACAGCTGCACTAAGAAGTGCATCCAGGACCTTTTTCTCCCAAGTAAATTCAAGTTTTCTGCAGAGACCTTTGCTATGAACTGAGAATGCATTGAGTATATAGTGTAAGACTTTGATCCCATGTATGCTGTTTCAATCTTCTGAGTCATCTATTTCTTTCTGTGCAGTATCCCAGACTTTCTCGAAGCTGATAATATCTCTTAAATTTGTCAACCCACTCCTCCTTTTTTGTGCTGAGTCATATTCAAAATATTCAAAAATCTGTTTAAATGTGAAGAAATTCTCTTAGAATTCTTCTTCCCTTTCAATTGTTCCTGTTGGCTGTGCTCTTTGTTTTAGTCAACAACTTGTCAACAACTTAGTTAACAATTGCTGATGGGCATGATATTTAATGTTCTGTTGAAGTTAATGTCGGTAAGATTCATTGCATTTCCTTTGTCAGAAAATGAGCTGTCAAAGAGTTTAGGGTTCATGTGATCAAATCTGCTTGATCTAGCTTGTGTTTCAGTTTCTCATGTTCCATTTACCTCTTTATGCCCTTATATATTCCTTTCATTTCTGAATTAGTTGCAGGCTTTTTTTGCATTTGAGGTCATGTTAATGAGCTGATAATTATCTGAATACCTTCTTTAAGGATTAGTTAATGCTGCACTTGATTTAATTGCATAACAATACAATCAATATGAGGAAGAAGAGAGGAAGTCACAATGTCTGTGTTCACTTTGCACATCAAGACTGCTGGCCACCACAATTTTATTGTTCTAGAAACTGGAGGATAATACCTGGGAAAGTCGTATTGGTCCATGTCTCAAAGAAAAGCTAGGTGGGAAAACAGCCAGGTTTGCTTGTTCCTGTGTTCAACAGCTACCAACTCTCTGACTAACACCCCCTCTGCTAAGAGTCTGGTAATTGTCCACTTCTTATCTTCTAACCTACTGCTTTAATGTATTCTGCCTTCTCCAAAACAGAAAGGGGGATAGTTCATATTCATGCCATCATGAACTGAGTCAAAGCCTACAGCTCACTAATAGTAAGCTTGTGTTCTTGTCTACCAGGAATGTAAAAAGCCCTGAAATATGTGTGATATAAAACAGCACAACATAAGGTTCCAGGCTGTTCTTGTTACTTTCTGTTGTCAGCACAGTTGTTGGTTTTCAAATTTAAATGTTAATTTAGCATTAACGAAGCATTCTTGATTCTTCTAAAATGGAGGTGGCTAAAGGTGATGTCTTTGACAGCTCAGCCCAGACTCTCCTTTATTCGGCAAGATCTAGAAACTCTTGTCGCTATGCAGATCATAAGTGGCACTGAAAAGGATGTGCATAATTGGACAGAACTGCACCCATTGTTTTCCAGGGGAACCCCATTTTATTCTCCTACATTTGCTACACACCTGCAAGAGTTTTAATTTTGGGTAGGAGTTGCTTCTGGTGGTGATACTTGATTGTGTTGATCCACCAATTTATCCCTTCATGACCACCATATCTTCTTTGAAACACTTTGCCTTCGGTGCCTGCTAGTAGCACCTCTGGTCCAAGGTAGTAGTTATGGACCAGTCTTCCTCACCACTTTCCCCAGAGATGTGAAATAAGAAATGAGCAAGCTGGGTCAGCGTGCTCCTTTGCTGTCTTGTGCATAAAAACATAGGTTTAGTGGGAAGAGAGAGCACCAAAAAGCATGTTGGTCTTGTTCATTCAAGTTAGCTTGGGTTTATTTAAGTTACCTGCTCAAATGTACCCAGCACTACAGAATAAAGGTTTCTACCTTTCCAAAAGGGTAATAGCCTTTCCAATGTGGTATAAACTCTGGAGGACAGCCCTAACTATCCATGTTCCTCCTAAAACATTTAACAATCTTAAACAAGTTTTGATTTTTTTTAGACCATCTAAAAAATTAAATTGTTGAATTTTAAATTTAAATTTGCTGACTGTTAAACTCACCTTCTTTTCTTTCTTCCGTATCATTTTCCATCTGCATTTTTAAAGTTCGTTCTCCTGTACTGTGTTCCTGTGATATCCTTGTGATGTGTCAGAAAAATTATAAAAAAACAAACAAGAAAACCCACCCAAGTCCTTTTCAAATAGCCCATGTGAGACTACCACTATGCAGTAGTTTAGCAGCAAATACCTAGTTGGGATATTTGACAGTAACTGCGATCTTCTAATTAAGCCTTCAGTGAACTCACAATTATAGTATAATCTATTAACCCATTTGGCAAATTACTTTAAGCAGTAGCAGATTTCCTTCCAGTTTTGATCTCTGTGTATGATTCTGAGATATTCAGTCAAAGGCTATTTAAAACCCTCCATTCCCATATAGTGCAGAACTGAAAATGAAGACAGATGAGTAACATTTAAAGAGCTGTGCAAGTGTGTCATGAAAATTTACCAGCTCTGTAACAAAATCTACGCACCTGCTTGCTTTCAAGGTTATTGTAAGAGAACGAGACACAAACTAATGATAATTTATGTTTTAATATAATAAGTGATGGAGTTTTGCAAGGTTATTGGAAGACTACTTTTTCCCAGTAACTTCAGTGTTTTGATTGCTTCTGCAGGATCCAGTACTGTTCCTATGGAAGTTGATCTAACTGTGGATACTCTTTATTTTCCATATGTAAATCTAACCTGTTCTGAAATCTCTTTAGCCTTTTGTTCTTAAATCTGTATAGCCTTGATGTGTCTTGTGCCACTAGGTCCATGCCTATGTTGCACTTGAAGTTGAAGTATTTTCTCATCATGCTGTTTGTCTTCCATCTTTCGTCCCATGAAGTGTTTAGTTTATGTGAGACCAGGGACCTATTTTTTCCAGTGTTTTTGTCAGCTGAAACACAGATAGAACTTTATTTTTGCGTATTTCTTGTCTAACTTAAACTTTCAGAGCTCCAGTCATATTCATTATCAGTTTGAGTGCACTCTAAAAAAATTGCCATCCTGAAAAAAATGAAATGCTAAAAAAATAACTATGTTTATTAAGCCTTGTGATGGTGCTAATTGGTACTAGTCAAATATTAAAAGGCTTTGGGCTGGTTTCAAGAAATGTGGTCTTAAATGTGAAATCCTTCAACTGCTAATGGCAAAAGTTTTAGTGAAATGGAGATTATGGAAGTGTCTATAAGGAAGGATAGTATGATAAGACCTAATTAGCATCTGTATTTCTAGGGTATGCAAGACAGTGTTGTGTATGCTTCTCAGCAGGGCTTCTCAGTTTGGTTCTGGGATAAAGTAGTGATGATGAAAAATGTGAATGAAATGGAAAAGGATAATAAGAATATTTAGTGTTCAAGTTGTTCTTTGTGAGCTTTAAAGTCATGTAGGGAGGGGAAGAAAGGGGAAAGGAGATTTTTAAATTTTTTTAAGTTCTTTTTAACCTCAGTGAGCCAGATTCCACCTTTAGTTATACATATGGAAAGAGATCCTTGTCCCAAATATATGTCATTACTTGGGGCCTGATCCTGAATGGTCTTTAGAATTCTGATTTGATTCAAGTGAAGGTTGCTAAATAGTTTCAGGTCTCCAGTTTCAAAATGTTGTCTCAGTGGCATGGCTGAAATGACAGTAAACTTTTCTCAGCTTATTTAAAGCAGTGTAATTTTTTTGAGTGCTGCACTAGCACTTCCCACACTACCAGGGATATAGCCTTAGTTTTAATTATGTGACTTGCATGTAGTCAAAAAAGGTATTTGGGGGTTTTCGGGTTGTTTTGTTTGGCTTTTTTCCCTATTGCCTGGATCATTTGAGTGGCTGACCTTTTATATTCATATTAAAATATATATATGTGTATATATATATATATACGATTTCAGAACTAAAAAAAGCTCATCTGTAAATTGATACCAAACATAGGCAATTGCACAGAATAAATGTTTGGGACCCTGTGACTTAAAAACACTTTAACTTTTACATATAGGAAGGGTATTAGAATCTTCTGTGCCTTGTTATGCATGTGTTAGATGATACAAATACTTGTGCTTCTCAAATAACTTTTATGAATAAAATGCACAAACAAGCTGAGAAGAGTGAGTCTTTGGGAAAGGACTTTCATAGGCTGGGCAGAAATGGAGTTTCTTCATCGACTTTCTGTAATGTTAACCCATGTCAATAAAATCCACAGGAAATGTGTCTAGCATTTTGTCCTTTTTAAATTTCCATTTTTAATAGCAAGAAGACACTCCAGGCAGTGCATTTCTGAGGGATTATTACATTTCTCGGGTGGCTGAAGTCACTCACCCTTCAGCCTTGTGCCTCACAACACACCCGAGGCGAGCAATAATCCCCAGCAAGGCACTGCCTGTCTTATCTTATTGCTTAATTATTATACCTATTTAATGGTGCTTAGAACCTTGTCAGCTGTTGAGAAAAGGTAATTATCACTAGGCAAATGAAAAACACTTTTTTGGCTGCCTTACGGATACACATTTTACTGGTACCTTGATACATAATGAAGCCTGATAGCAAAACTTTTGCTTGTCTCTTCTTCAAGCCACAGCTGTTTCCCTGCTAAATTCATCCCATCTGTCTCCCCTTCCGTAAGGCTGTAGGCAGTATAGCATAAGTACAGAAGCAGTTCAGTGCTATTTTGGATAAACATAGCTGAAATTTGAATCTTTGCCATTTGCAATGCACACATTTTGTTTTACTGCTGTAAAGAGAGCTGTCAAAATAAAAACTACATGGATAATTTACTGAAATGCAGTCAAATAAAGGGATGATCAAAGGGAGAAAATGAAGATATAATATAGGGTCACTCTTACGTTCATGGTGTATTCTGAACAGTTTAATTGTTGACCTCTTGACATTGCTGGGTGCAGAGGAATTGGTAGTGAATAACAAAAGTAGAAGCCACTGAATTAGAATAGGACTTGAAGTCCAAACTTCATGTCAGAAAGGGTAATCGTAGCAGGCAGTTATTTGTGATACTGCCCTGTTGAACTCTGTGACCAAGGTATAGTTCTTTGCTCATTTTGTAAGGAGTAGATAATTATGTGAGATAATACAGCTTGGAAATTAAATCCATCATTTCTATATGTGATACTGTCTCTGAAAATAAAAGGACACCATAATGATCACAATGAGGCAACAGTCATTACACCTCTTATTTTTGCAGTTGTGATAGACATGGAAAAATATATATTAAAGCTGAGTACAGTCATCTTCCTTGAGTTTGTTGTTCTAAAATGGATTGATGGTCAGTTATCCAAGGATTGTGTTTGAAATTCCAGGTTTCCTGGAAGAGAAGATCCAAGTGACAGTAAGGTCTGCTTGACTCAGATAAAATGAGTACAGTGCAACCTACAATATTTGAGAGTCTTTCAGGCAAAACGTTTTTGAAAAAAATCCTGTATTCTACTGAAGTGTTAGAAATCCTATGGCACCTCTAGTAGAAAAAGGGCTTTGACCACTACTTCTTGGACATATTTTCCTTTCACTGTGTTATCGTGTTCTATGTGGTCCATCTCAGAGAAAGATTATGAATGGTAAATGCTTGTAAGTCTGTTGTAGGAGAATCTTGGAAGCACTTTCTAGGTTAGCCCTGATGTGCATTTGGGATCGTTACATCTTCTGTGGAAGTTAGTTCTTGAAGGCTTGTGCTTCCAAATCTGTATTGCCTTAGGCAAAGGTGAACAAAGCCATGTTTCTCCTAACCTAGGTGATGCTCTTGTTGACAAAGAAGCAGATGATGAACTTAATGGTAGTGGACTATGAACTTATCTCAATATAAAGTTGATCTAAATGTTATGAGCTTAAAGTTCCTTTGTGGAAAAGCACTTTGTGGAATTCACTACTGAAATACTGATTTTGCTGTTTTGTATTGAGGTAGAGAAAGGGAAAAAAAGGATGTTAAGTCACTAGCTTCTGTATTTACAGAACTGTCTTTAGGCTTAAAGAAACAAAGTCTTCTGTATTGTTACAAAGAAAGGTAGTGCTACATGAAAAGCTCACAGAGTGGTTTTTATGTAAATATATGTAAAATCAATAGTCTGTGGCAAGAATCAAGCATTACTCCTCCATATTAACAAGAATGTAAGAATTTCTCTATCTTTATAGATGCTAAATTGAAATATTCAAAGACTTCAAAATAATATTTTTCGTTTTGTTCCATAATATGAACATAAATAACGATGATACAAGCTGTGAGACTGAATGTTGGTTGTTAGTCCTCCTGTAACTAATCCAGGAGCTGGTAACACACCTACTGCACCAGAACTAGCGCCCTCATGTATCAGTTTAAATGAAGAAGGGCTCCATTATTTTTTAATGGAAGCCCAGCTCTTCAAGGACTCGATCACATGTAAAGTCCCTTCACCCTCTGACTGAAAAAGTAGTTGTATTGACTTCTCTGAGGTCACCAAAGTATTGCAGTAAACATCCAGCTACTAGGTCTTAGAATTTTTTTGCTTTTATGGTAAATATATTGTGATAATTCTTTAAAGTCCTATTAATGTCTGAGCGGATATTTTAAAAAGAGTGCCTATGGCTTGGTCATCCAGTTTTTATAACACACATTTAACGGAACATGTGCATTTACCAACACACTGTTTCAAGAAACTTTAGCTGTTTTTTTCCCACTCTCAAAAGAAAGAGATTTACTTTTGTGCTCTGTTACATATTGGAAATGGTCAGTTCCTGTTAGAATCATTTAAGTAGCTGCTGTAAGCTGAAGTGGGAAGCCTGTACCCTCATGCATAATAATTTTGACAGATTGACTGCATTTTTTCCAAACATGATTTCAATACTGCAAGTAGGTGAAAAAATCTGGTCTTTTCTGTTCTTTTTACAAAGAGTCTTTGTTCATCAGAGGGCTGCACAGTTGAGATTTGGGGATGGAGAAGTGAACATCAAGAGCAAAAGAAGTTATAGTGACTGTCTTTGCAATGTGCAAAGTATTAAGAAAGTCGTCAATATTATGCTTTTCTCATATTTATTAAATTAAATTTTTGCATTCCAGAGTACCTTGCCATAAGGATGTGCGTTTGTTAAAGAAGTGATCAAAACCCCAACATTTTGCAAATTCCTGTTGATCCTTCATCTACAGTGTTGAGTGTTCCCCCACTGTTGGGACTGTTTATGGTGATCTGGATCTAATAAGGGGACTTTTTTCAAACCTAGCACTTAAATACTTATTTGGTTTTTGTCTGCCCATCTTCTTTTTACTTACCTCCAGGATTTTTTTTCTATCTATGAGTTTGTAGATGAGACAGAAGGCCTTATAGTTCCACTCATTCCTTCTGCAGGTTAATGTAAGGACAAAAGGAAAAGAAAGAATGGGTTAGAGGGTTCACATACTACCAGACCAAAAAAACCCATTAAGTAACATGTAAAAAGATAAAAACTTCAAAGAAAATATAAGAAAAATATTCTTACAGTGCTGTTTTGTATTCCTTTCCCTATACCTTTTTATGTTTTTCTTATGTTTAAGGTAATTTTAGGTATTCCATCAGTACACGTGGCGGGAGTATTTTCTGGAAAAAATGTTCTGAAGATTTCTGGATCTTCTGAAAAAAATATATTTTGGATGTACACAGGGAACAAAAACCTCTGCTTGTTCAAAATTTTTCATGCAATTTACTTGTTTGCTGAGTTGTCTTGTGAGTTATTTGTTCAGAACTGAAAGCCAGTACAATCTTTACAGAATATTATTACTTTTTCTCTATCTTACTGTCTGCTGCCACTTTCAACTGGCCCTATTCTGGCAAATTTTAGACTACGTTGTTGCTATTATTAATGCTGATATTATGATCAGATATAATCTGCAAGCTCAACAATTTGAAAGTAATTTTTTTAATAGCATCATGGCATAAACTGACCAGTACGTTCCATCTATATGGTATGTAGATGTTTTTCTTCTTTTAGCCTAGGTTCTCTCAAACAGACAAATGATAGTAACTTTTAGAAGTGCTTGCAGGTCGTCTATACCAAACTAAAATCCTTTTCATACAGCAATAGTCAGCTCTGGTTTTTTGGGTAGGGTGTTTTGGTTTTGTTTTTTCTCTGTTAACAGTGCATGGGAAAAGCTTACCCTATATAATTGTGTTCAAATGCTTCCCACTGAACTGTTCTTCACTGAATTGTCTCTGGACCCAGCACACCCTGTTCCATTTGAGCCGCTCCCGGTGTACAGAAGCAGCCCCAAAGTTTTAAACAACAGGGACTATTTATGCAAAAACAGAGGTTAAATTAATTTTGGTAAAAACCAGAACTGATTAGCATCCTGATAGTTAAATTCATTAGCAGAGTCTCCCAGTTGCACTTTGGTTAGAGCAGTGTTGCAAGATAAATGAGTGAGCCTTCCCATGCTACTTTCTTTCCTTTTAATAATCAGTGGAACTTTGGTTGCTGGAAACATCTGAATTCACTTGGTCCCATAAACACAACAGATAACTGTAGAGCAGAATAAAGAATTACAATTACTTGAGATTTTAGTGTTGTTTGTGTGAAAATATCATCCTAAAATTTCTGTTCTGCTAAAATTTATTCTGTTCTATTTAGCTAATTTTTATTCATACTTTCAAATAGCACAGTTGGGGATTCTTTCCTTTGTAATCTTTTTGGGAAGGAATTTTTTTCTAATACTTCAGTGACTTTCTGCATCAGATTGCAGGGTAATGTTACAGTCAGTAATGTTTACATCAACAAATGTAAATTCAAATTAAATCTATTATTTAAATAGCATAATGGAAACACATGGTGCTTTGTAGTCATGTAATTAAAGAAGATCTGTGCCTCCAGGAGTTTATGATGTGAAGATCAAAACCATTTCCACATGCAACAGAGCTCTTCTAAATTATCGGTCTACAATTTGGGGAATTTGTCTTGTGTCTACTTCAGCATAAATTTTACTCCTGAGCAGAGATTTCAACCAGGCCAGCACAGAACTGTCTGAGATGCAATGCCTAAGTTTTGTACTTGACACTTTGTGTAGGAGCAATTTCCTCTCTAGCACAGAAAAGCTTGGTGTTTTGATGTCAAGATTTATACCTCCCTTACTTAACAGCAGCACCATGAACTAAACTTTGTGAATTATGCTAGTTAAGTTAGGGGGGAAGAACTCAATTTCTTATGTTTAACCAGGAGTCTGACTAGCCATGCTCTTTTTTTGTCTTTTTTTTTTTCAGTTGTGAAAGCAATTTTGTGCAAAATTGCATTTGAATTAAATTATTCAGTCGTCCTGGGGCAATAGCCTGTATTCACTTTCCAGCTGAGCCAACTAAAAGTATGGGAAACAGACCAGCCTAGTATTCCATTGTTACCTTATATAATATGGTGTTTTGGAAATTATGATGAAGGCAACCTGGATATTTCATGGATGAATTAGTAGATTCATAAACTGAAAGCTTTGCTTGCTATTTGTAATGGTGTTTTCTCCCTTCATTTCAAAACTGTTCTCACAATTCTGAGATGTTGCTTTTATTTAAAAAGAAAAGAGGAGGACAAAGAAAACGGGGAGAAAAAAATCAAGCCTCTTTTTTCCTTTGAAGAAATCTTTGCCTTAATCACTGGCTGAGTTCCCCCAAAAGGCCTGGTTTCCTACAAAAGATGGAACCAAGTACAGACCCCAGCTAGGTAAGGTAGAGTACATTGTTCAGTTTTCTTAGTTTTCTCTCCACAATACGCTACAAAAAGTCTGGGTGTAAACACATAGGTTCTTATTGTTCAAGTGTGATGGTTTGGGGTTTCTTCCAATTATCATCCTAATTAGGACCCTGAATTAATAAGAATTTTTCATTTCTTTTGGGCTTGGGGAACTAAACGAAGACTGGTCTGTGAACCCTGTGACTCATAGGTACCTGCAAACCTTCAAGCCCCTTTGTTGCTTGTAATAACAACTCCAAAATAATTTCACAGCCTTAAGAGGCAACTTTTGCCTTTAACCTCCTTGTCTGAGGACTTCCCCTAAACTGAGGTAAGCTTGGACAGTACCTCGCACATTCACATGTTTTGTTTTGTGCTCCAGTGCTTTTTTTCTCAAAGCTGTTGCTTGGGATTGCACAGCTTGGAGGTGCTGCTGTGTTTAGTTTTACTCAGTTATTTAAATCCATTAAACATGAGTTCTGGTCATTTCCCGATCCTGCGAATGCTTTGAGTTCTGGAAGCTAACAGAGACTTCTTAGCACTTTTTTGGGAACTATGACCGTTTTTCTCCAAGCATTGCATTTCACTTCTACCCAAGCTGTGCTACAGATCCTGACATTGCTGGATTCAGGGCATCTCTGTCTGTGTGGATTTAATACTGTACTGATCTTTTCTAACATTTTCTAAGATAAAGCTGTGAAGTGATTGCATATTATGAGTTAAAGGCATTAATGAATGTTGGCGTTTTTCTTCCAAACCTGTTTGAGCAAAGTTTTGTAGCTTGGGTACAGCTGTATGTTGATCAGAGTAAAGTAAAAGTTTTCCCCACAACGAGCAATGGTTCACATCCTACCTTCTGCATATTTGCAGCTGGATTTCCTTTGTGCTGTACTTTTTTTTTCTAACCTAGCTGTAGCTTTCTGAGCCTTTGGGTCATATGGTGTGTGGCTTTACACAGACTTTTACTACATGACAGGCTAACTTAGCAACCAAGATTTGTTTTTCTTCTTCTTCCTACTCAGTGCTTTTGTCTTGTGCTGACATATTGGATTCTGTGCTGTACAAAAGGAAGCCCTAGATGACAACTAGTGTCGCATTGTGCTTGGGACCTGTGATTTTCGATCTAGACTCAGATGAAGGACTTGCACTTAAAAACATTCAGTACTTGGCAATACCAAATACCAGGTTTCTTGAATTGGGGTAATCTCATAGTTCTAACACAACACTGAAAAAAAAAAAAAAGAATCCTTTTTCAGTTGGGGTACCTGAATTTCAGGGTGCTTTGGGTGGAAAAAATAACCAAGAGGACTAAGATTTCCTAAGAGAGTGTAGCATTGATAGCCTTAAAAATCTCACCTTTCAAAATACAGCAAAACAACAACCCCAAACTACAGAGGTTCTGTGAAAAGAGACAATAATTCTGACATCAGACAGTTAAATAACAGACTCTGATGCGGAAAACTGTCCCAGATTCCAACATTCCTTTCAGCTGACATTAGAAAACAAGGTAGACTTAGCATGAGAAATAGTGTCTTTATATGAAGAGATTGCTCTTGTTAGGCCCATATGTGAACCATATATCCAGATTCTCTCTACATCCGCTCACTCGTCTCCCTGTCAGCATCTGAAGAGAGCTCCCCAAATGTTCAAATGTACCTTTCAGATCAGAGTTTAATTTTAGAAGACTATCTTGGCCTATTAATTTTGATTGTAACAATGCTGTGGTGGCAGAGACATCAGATTGCAAGTAAAATTTCAGAAATCAAAACACTACAAAGCTGTAGAAATAAATGCAAGTGCAACTTGCAGTAATAGGTCACAGGAATTGTATATGGTAAAATATATGTCATTATTGAATACGTAATAATTCATCAGGGCATCTATTGTTCATGTGCACTTGGTGTGTTACAAACTGCAGTGTGGAGGCCGAATATTTCTAGGATCTGTGTGTGTCAGATGAGGAAGGCAAAGTTTAAGAGCCAAAAAAAAATGGTTCCAGAGCTGACACTTGTAGAAATACGGAACTTAAGTACTGCAGAGCATCTTGGACATTCTTGTAATTTATTTGTTTTCTCATATTCAAGGAGTAAAATTAATAAAAACTGACTAGATTAGAGTAGCTTGCATACCACGAAACTTGTCAAAATGTTAATTGAAGTCTTTCAGATACCTGATTGATTACTCATTTTCCCTTAAAGGTATATTTTCTTATTTTATTTTTAAAATTAAGTACATGAAGTCACCATCCACAACTAGAAATGTTACTAAAACAGGAGCCACAAAATTAAAAATACCAGTATGAAGTGATGTAATTTTTCAGTGTAGTGGTTCTATGTTTTCTATTTTGATAATGGATGTCTAAGGGAGTTCATGTGTTTATAAAGGAAGAAATAAATTCCCCTGCTAATATCCTTACTTCCCCATGTAGTCCTTTTCAAATTGAAGGGGTTTTGCATTCAGTTCCCTGTTTGTCTTTGTCTCAAAAGAGGAAAAGCGTTCTGTTATTTCTGCAAATCATTGTTGAAATTCTGTTGCTTTTACAACTTAAAAATGAAGTTCCCAATAAAACTGGGTAAATTATTTACAATTATTATATCAAACATTTAAGTGTATCTAGAACATGGATACAGGAAGCTCTAAACCTATTTTTATAATCATTGTTATTCCATATAATAGGAACTGTAGTTTTTTTAAAAACTTAAAAAAACCTCACTCTATCCCCCACTTTCCAAAAAGCCCCACCCAAACAAACCCAAAAAGATCTGATGGAGATATGATAGTGGAGTTTTCATCAGACCCAATCTGTTCCTTAAATGTTCCAAACTGCAATCCAATGAACCTATTGGCACTTTCTACCGAAAATCATTAATGGTGGCCATGTATAAGCAGGAATTCAGTTACACTCTGCAGTCAAGGGAGAAGCTTTTGATGTACACTGTGCCTTCATAATTTTGCACTGCTTGTCAAGAGAATAAACTATATATTTCTTTTTTTTTCTTAGCCTGCAAGCAATAAGGAAGTGTGCAGCATTTTCATTATTTCTACAGTAGTCAGTTTGCAGCAGGTCTTGGTGAAGACTTCACACATGGTTCCTTTATTCACCTGTTCTTGGACAAGAAGTTATAGCATATATACGAAGCTAATTTTCTCCCTCTTATCTAAGTCTAGAACCATACATTTTGCCTAAAGAGTAAATTAAAATTCTGAAGTGCCTAATCAAATGCATGTTTCACATGTGCAAAAGAGTTCTGTTGGCCAGGCCTTCTGTTTCTGAAATTCTGTTTCTGATGTTTGTGTGGACTCTTACTGAAAGGAGGGCAGTACTGGATGTTTCTGGTGAGGGACTGGGATGGGGCAAGGGAGTCTGTGTGACAGCTCTCCAAGCACACCTTCCTCTGGAGCTTCAGTCACAGCTGATGGGCACAGACATACCAAATGTGGTCATAGACAATTGGTTTTGACCTGATCAGTTCCAGAGACATCCTGCTGGGTTGATTATTGCTTTGCTAGCCAAAGCAACATGATGGATAAAATAGGCATTTTTCAACCCTAAGTGCTACTGAGTTATTAAGACTCTTTCAGGAAAATGCAAAGAGATACACACACAGCCCTCATCTAGGAAAATAAAGGAAGTGAGTATGTGCAATCTGGTAACTGGAAGTAGTTTTCTCTGTTGTGTCCCGGAGTCCTCTAGCATTGGGGCAAGTGGCCCAAGCCTGGGCATTAATACCTGAAAGAAAATTACTTAATGATCAGAAATATGTGTGAAACATAGAAGGTCTGAAAGAGATTAATTCCAGAGTCTTGGGAGGGGTTTTGTTGATTTTATAATACATATTTTGGCATAATTTCATAGTTTTTAAGTTTTGAATATTATGCATAGAATTAATTGAAATCTTTATCTGTATTTATTAATATTTCTTGTTACCGTAAATACCCTGTATGTAGTTCTTTATTATAGCTGGTAAATCAAGCCCTATCAAATTTAAACTGAGCTTAATTGCTACATCATTGAATACATTGCCACATTTTACATTTTGAAATACAAGTATGTTTTGAACTTCTGTCATCTTTTTCTTAAGAAAAAGAGGGGGAAAATGTAATTACTGGAGGAGAAAGTGTCTTTTTGTATAAAACTATTCAAAGCGATGTTGATGAAATTTTAAATAGCCTTGAGACAGAGAGTACTGGGAGAAAGGAAAGCACTAGCCATAAACAAACAGCTTGGAAACCTAGTATTGTCCTCAAAAATGGTGGTTTCAACCAAACCTTCAACATTGGTCTGCTCTTTCTGTCAGGATAGGAAACAGTCTCCCCATCATTTGTGTAGGAACTCTAACTTCTAAATAGCTGAGGGGAAAAACAATTTGCTCACTGTGTAGTTGAACACAAGCATTCCCATATTGTAGGGAAAACTGTTTTTGTGAAGGCAAAGGAACATTCTGTGCACATTGCAATGGAGACTTGGTGCAGGGAGACTGTTTGGAGCAAATACATGTCTAGTTTCTATTCTTCTGGAAAATTGCTAGAACAGACACATGTGCTTCATGTTCCTATGCTCCACACTGCTTCACAGATAATCACGTGAAAAATACATGTGAGCAGCATTTAAGGTAGAAATGTTATCTTTTATCTCTTTGATGTCTTATATTAGTGATGCAAGAAAAGTTCGAGGAAATAGTGCTTCTGAACAAAAGGTGCTGCAAATTGTCAGCACACAGAATTGCAAAATTGTGCAGTCTGTCCTTATATATTTCTGTCTCTGCCTGTCCTTCATTAACTAGGATGGTTATTCAGCACAGAGTGGTCAATGGGAGTTTTATAGGAACATCTATTTATAATTTCTAGGGTTTTGGGGTGTTTTTTAATTTCAGGCTCCAAAGTGTATATTTTCTTTTCTGTTATAGTCCATTATGTCAAAAATGGACAAATGATAACTAATCACAAAAAAAATTATTTTTGCGGCCTGTCTTCTTGGCGTCTGGATTCTAAAGAGACAGCCTGGATGCCTGCATGCCAGTGCAACCAGGATTTTTACAGTGTCAATAATCTTTGCTCATCACACCAAAAAAATCAGTGTGTCAGTGTATTCCTGCGGAGTCATTAGCATACAGACTCACTCTGCTTGCTTAACAAAGCATGGTTCGGTGTATTATAGTTTCCTAGTCTGCTTGTCTGATTCACCTCTGACAAAAGCAGAGAGCGAATTCAGTCCCTTCTTCAGTGGCACACTAATGTGGGAAATAAATCTTCGGGCATAAGGTCTGAATGGCAGTCATTTAAATAATTCAAATGCAGCAATCATTTTGCCCATGTGCCTTTCATTTCTTTGTTTTGTTTCTCTGTATTTCCCAAATCACTGAGAGACAAATGATCTTCTGCGACAATCTATATTTTTAAAATATCTAGAGCTAAATAATCCCCGTCCTCTTTAAATGCAGTTTAATTGGTTACATGTAAAATAATTATTTGCTCTCTCTTTTGTGGTGTGGAGGGGGGAGTTGGAGGGGAGAAGTAACATACAAGCAGATGTGCTGCTAGATCTACAGGCTTCTGCCAACCATATGGCATCTTAAAGAAAGATGGTTGGAGCGTCTGGATTAGCAAAGAGTCGGGATGGAAAGCCATGTGTCGTGTTGGTACAGGCAGTTGTTTTAGCTCTCTGTAAAAGGCTTCAGGAGATTGTGTAATGGAACAAATGGTACTGCAAGCCTAGTAACAGCCTTACCGCTGCTGGAGAGGCAATTGGCCCCCAGGCGAGTACTGCTTCATCCTTGCTTGTTGGTTTTTTGTGAAGGATTTTTAGATCGTTATTTTGTGTTCTTCTTTTAACGTACAGGAAACTTGGGAGATGTAATTCTGAACTTTATGCTTGAAAGAGAGCTATTGTGCAGTTAGCATTTTTTCACACTCTCATTTTTTATAATGAAAACATACAGTTTCCTTCTCTTTGAAATGAAAAGCTCATGCCCCTCTGCAAATTTTCCGCATCCTTCGTGAGCACTTTGAGACATCAGTTCACTGAATTTCTAGCTGATGCCCAGATTTTGGGGGAAAACTGCTCTCCCTAGGATTTGCTTAGTTAAAAAGAGTGGGGCTATTGTGCTTGTGGCTATAATGTACCAGCTTGGCATTTGTATTCTGTTTGACAGGTTGCTCTTTATGCAAACAAGGGGCCTGCTTCTATTAAAGGCAAAACTCCTTAGATTTTAGCAACACAGGATTGGGCATTTCGTGGGGTTTTGTGTGCTTTACAGGAGTCTGTAGTTCACATTACAGCTCATAGGAGTTATTCTGGATCAGGATGAAAGCTATTGTATCTAGATCTGGAACAGAAATAGTTTTAGTCATTTCTCTACTGTCACACAATAGAACTCTAAATTCCTCTGTATGTTTCAATGAAATCAGGCCTCTTACTAGAACTGTAAATGCAGTTTTCTCTCTTTGATAACATTTGTTTCAAAGGAAATTAAACCCTGGTGTTGCAGTATGGAAGTTCAGTAATTAGGATGATTTTATTTGAAGAGATTTTAAGTACATTATGATCCCAATATCATGATTTTTATGTAAGGAGATAACACGAGGGACACCCAGACATTCATTTGTAGGTAAATACTTGCTGAGCAGGTAATGTTATGGTTTCAGAGACATTAGAAACAAACCATTAACTACAGAAGCATCTTCCCTACTGAGAATCTTTGCTGGAAAATACACTATCTTAAACTGAGACAAATGCTGCTCTAATATAGCCTAGATTCACAATAATTTAAAAGTGAATTTACAATTACTGCTCTTTTTTCTTTAAATTTTTTTTCATACCCTCCAGAAGGCTCCTTATCTGGAGCTTAGGGAACAGCAGCACTCAGCTTAATCTGCAGTTTAGTTACAGCAGCGCACGCTTTTTCCTGAGCTGCCTGCGTGCCCCCTGCTCAAGCCTGCATATGTTGCTCAACACTGATCAAAAGTAGCCTCCCTCGGGAGGGAGGCTTGGGTTCGTTTTGTCGGCCTGTTCATTACCTCGCCTCAGCCAAGGCTGAGCCAGGTGTGAGGTGGACAGTTGTCCACCAGGAGTGGTGCCAAGACCACCAGCATCTCCCTGGAAGGCTCTTGCGATGGCTGCTGAGGAGGAGCAGAGTCGGACCAGTGAGCCCCAGCGGGGACCTTGGGCTCTCTTGGGGCACCTGCTGAGCTTTCGCTGTCTTTCAGAAACCCCGGCTGCTTTCTGCCCCATGTCCATGTGTAAGTTCACCAACAGAGCAATCTGCATTTTCTCTGGGTTTCCCTTATAAGAAATTTTTGGTAATGATGTATTTGTGCTGCTGCAGCAGCATTATCAGAGGTTACCAAGTCTACAGAGACAGCAATTGACTGATAGCAGGTGGATCTCTTGTTCTCATTTTGCATATGTGTTTGTCTTCTCTATCCCTACTTAAAAGAAAAAACCCCATGGTTATATTTTTGAACAAAGAGACACAGCTCTGTTTTCTTAATTTACTACTAGTTATTTAAGGCAGTTAATTTTCATTTATGTGAAAATGTTCAGTTTCCAAAATCATATCAAAACTTCTAAGCTTGCTTGTTTAAATGTTTGTTTCAAAAAAGCTACCACTGCTTACCACTGAAAGATGAAAACATGGGGAAGTACTATGCAGAAAGCATAATTTACCTAACAAAACTAACCAAGACCTTTTGATGCAATCCAAGGGGAAAGGTATTCTTCTCTTATAGTTACATTAACCATGTGTCAAGAAAGCTATTAACATTTATTTCAACTTGTAGCAAAGAAAAAGCTAGAATTTTTTTTGCTAGAATTTTTTTTTGCTAGAATTTTTTTGCTAGAATTTTTTACTATAATTAAAATGTGGTGGCAACAGAAGAGTCTGTGTATGCACAGGCACAGCTGTGGACAGAAGGAATCCTTCTGCTGGAAGGTGCTGGTGGTCTTACCAAGCTGGGATGTCTGTGCAGGGTCCAGTGACCACTGACTGATGAGCTGAACTGTGACATGGGAAAGCCGGGCTGGAGACACCTTTGTGCTCCTTTTGTGTGGTATTGCTGACAGCCCTGTGCTGCTATTGCAGGGACTCTAGAGCTGCTATTCTCATCCACAAACTAAGCTGTTGTCACCAGAAAGGCGTAATTGACCTTTTGCACTGGGGTGTGTCTGTGTGTGTTGATACTCATGTCCAAACTGCCTCATTGCACTCATATTCCTTATTGTGGAGGGGTTAATGTTTTTCCTGAAGATAACTAATGATATCTGCCTCTAAAACAGCAATAATATTCCTCTATTTCATAGCAATTATTAAGTTCACCTTGCAGTAAAGTACAGTTGGACTAATGTACATATGCATTATGAAATAGCCACTTTCTTACAGAGAGTGTAATACTGTCTGTAATGTACTAATATATTTTTAAGATGTATTTCCTGTGAAATGCTTCCCTTCAGAGTTGCTAAGCAATTGCAGGTTTCACTAACTTCACATGTAGTTTCACTGTTTATCATATAGTCCAAAACAAAACACCAAGTGAACTTTCTATTCATAAGAGCTGAGCTCCATGAAGGTGAGCTGACAATACTGTTCAGATCCTCCAGCTTTTCTCATTTTTCTAAAAAATTACAGTTTCTCAGGATTAAACTGCTTTCCCCTCAGCCCGTCTAAATGCAATATTATCTTACCATCTTCCGTACATTTACTCTTCCGTGCTACCCCCCACGTGGTGTTTCCTTGATGCTGTGACTCCCTTCAGTCTCGGCAGAACTGGTTTGTGGGCGTTCTGGGGAATGTGGGGAGATTGGGGCTGGTCCCAAGTGGATACAGCCCTGGTCCAAAGTGCTGCGTTGCGTGCCAGCAGCAGCTCCCTGTGAGGTGGGAGGATGCTTGCTTGGCCAGCCAGCACAAACAGAGGCCGAAGCCTCCTCAGGTCCCTTGGGTGTATCCACGTATATCTTGAGCACAGATCTTTCGTACCTCTCACGCACATCCTAGGCTCCTCTGCCCACCTTGACCTCCTTCCCAGCTGTTCCTCTAGATCCTTACTCCATATCTGCCCCTATTCTCATTTTTGTTTCCTAGGAGGAGGAAGTTTGGAAATTAGAGCTGTAATAGAAGGGGAGTAGGCTGAGCTTGGGCTAAGGTTGTAAGTGGAAGCAATCTGCTCTGTGTGGATGGAGAGAGCAATAGGCCCTTATATGTAAGACATCTGTCTGAATATGCTGCACAGAAAAAATTGTCTGTCACCTATATAAAGTCATATTCTTCCTTTTCTGTGTCACAAGCATAACTCCGTACAAATCCTACAACTATTGTTAGCTTGACTGTAATTTATGGAAACCACCAATAACCCTCTGTGAACTTTGTAATTAAGGCAAATGTGTGTCACCTGCCAAGCTTAAAGGCAAAATCATTTGTTTGAAATGAACTGGAAGGAGGGGCACCTAGAGTGGAAAATAAGGGGAATGGGGATTAAGCAACCAAACTAACAAGTGACACCTCCATAGATATTTAACACTTTGTGTTTGATATTTTTAGAGTTTATTTTCATAGTGGTCAAACTATGCAGTATAGCAGCCTTGAGTTTGTGCTGAAGAACAGTTTTGAAGGACTGTGATATATAGTCCTTAAACTTGGAAAGACTCCCTTGCAGATAACCGAATGAGAAGGACTGGACCCGGCACTATCGGCAAGGTCACTTGTGAGAAACATTTTGCCTTTCAAACACAGATACTGATAGCTAGAGAGATAAACAGAAGCTTTATGGTCTGTACCTCAGTGCCTGCAACCCTTGCTGGTTGCAGCCAGGATCTGGGCTTGGTGAGGACAGCAGGACCAAACCCAAAGCTGTTCTGTTCACCTGCAATTGCGACTGTCAGAACAACTGAAGCAGTTGTAGCTCAGCTGCACTACCCTTTCTAGGGGTAGTTTTTTTTTTTTTTTAATTAAGACAATATCTGACAAAGTAAATTAACAGAAGCTGATGCTTTTAGCAGTTTTTTTACTTCAAATGCCTGATGTCAGCTTGGGCCACATGTACATTCTGCACATGCCATGGGATAGAAAAAGTGAAGACTTCTTTTTCAATTCTCTGCTGCCTGCCCAGACACCACATGTACTGTCTGTTACATGTCGCTTCTGATGAGGTTCATGCTGGGAATTTCTTTTTAAAGGCAGAGTGTTTGTGAAGGAAAGAGTTCAGACTGGGCAGATTGCATTAAAAATTCTCAGTGTCTCCAACTTGAACACAGTGATTGCTTTATGTGGACACCAACTAGCAGTTTGTACAGGTTTGGGTTTGTCTGGTAATAAAAGAAATAAGAGGAATTGGAGTAAGCAGTAGGGGAAATCGAGCACACGTTTATAAAAAGTATACCAGCCACAAAAATTGTTGTAACTAGTGACACAACACAGGAAAAAAATTATTTCAGTAATACAAATATGTATCTTGTAAAACATTAGGAGGCCACTTTTGAAACCTTAGTGGGATATGTGTCTCTTTCCCTTATGATTGAGAAATTGTGCAAAATCTGTTCTGTCTGGCACATAACAAAATCAGAGAGGTGAACATCTTTTAAAAAACAAAAAAATGTAGAGTCTGACTATACAATTCAGTATATTTCTGTAACATTGCTTTGAGCCCTGCCTCCCTTTTTTTTCCTGAGGTATTTTACAGCATTCTAAATTACTAGGCTGAATTATTTGGAAAATTGTTTTACATAATATTTGTCAACTAAAGGCGTAAAATAGTAACCAGAACTATTTTTCTCTAGAGCAAACCTGACCCAGAGTTCACATTCCTATCAAAGGTCTTACTATTTTGTATTCCTTTAAAGGAGGAAAAGCCTCATCTTCAGCCAAGGGATTCAGACACAAATAGACATTAGTGAAGCTTTCACCCATATCTTTTCCAGCCTGCTGTCCACTGTCTTTCATTGTTTCCTTCCTGTCAAAACCCAATAGGGCTAAAAGTGGCCATCACAGCAGCTAAGCCCAGCTGCTACACCCCCCTGTTGAAGAGCAGGCTGATAATGTTCTCTTCAGCATGTTAGACATGACCTATTAGAAGCCCAGGAATAGATCCAGGCTCAGGTTTCCTATGTGATCTATTTGTTTAACCTGTTGGGCCAGCTGTGGAAGTGAAGATATATTCTAATAGTCAGTGGTGACATCTGAAACAAAGGGGAAGCTCCTATATAAACTTTTAATTAAACCCTATTTGCAACTGTTGTTGTGGCATTCAAACATTGTTATCTTATTGGAGATGATATACTATAGACCCTTTAAAGTATGTGAAAAAATTGAGAGTGCCTTTAGTAAAAGGGAATTTGGATATTACACAATAGATATTGGAAAAAAAAAGGATTGAGTGATAAAAAGCCACCTGGGTCAAGGGGTTCATGGTGAAATGTGGACATTTGCTTCTTAGGTGTTCTATTCCAAACTGTGCAAGGGATATTAACTTCTAGTTACCATCTGTTAACATCAGTTGGATGAGTTTGTTCTGACTGTAGCGTGGGCAAGTGCTTACCTTACTAAGCTAGAAGTGGTGTAGATCTTCTCTGCCTGAGCAAATGACAGTCTTGGCCTTTTTGTGGCAACAGGAGTCTGATAGGGATTCCAAAGGGTGGGAAATTCCACGGAAACTTTTTTTAATATGCCCTGAACTGTCTCCCTGTGTCCTGTTAAAAGTCAGGACTTCCAGTCCTGACAGAAATGAGGAGACTTATTCACTACCTTTAGTTCCTACTCACTGTTACAGGGTGGCTTTTTGGTCTGTGTGTTTCCTTTTTTATTTCATTAACATGAAAAAGGTGGATCATAGTGTTTTTCTTTTGAAGCTAGATGGGAGAATGGAGTTCAGTTAAAGGATAGGTTGTATGTATAGATATACCTGTTTAAATTTCGGGAGCATGTGGGGGCTTCTCTGAGATGCTCATCACTTACGGTTGTTTCAAGGCCCTGATCCATGGGTCAAGATCTTAAGTAAACAGTAATTTAGGACACGAGTGAAAATTTTGGGTTTAATTTGCTATTTGTCTGCCTTTCTAAATTCATAGACTCTAATTTTTTTACCTCAAAATTTACTATGTGAATTTATCGATGCTGTAAACCACAATGAAGATGCAAGTTGCTCATGTGAGTACTGATTTTACTATTGGTTTCAATGTCCTAGTTGTTCACAGAGCTGATTCAAGATACAAAGAGGCAGTGAACATAAATTTTTCTGCCTTAATGAAAATTACAACATCACTTCTCCTATGAAAAGAGAACACAGAAACATAGCAGAGTTGAGGTGGAAAGAAAGCAGAGGAGACCTGTCCTACCATGCCCACGAGAGGGGTGGGGAGTGACCGCAGCTGTGGCAATTGTGGTTGCAGAAACAAGTTCACCATGAGCACCAGCCATACACCTTAACTCTTTGATGGCAGCAAGTCTGGCACCAAGATCATCATAGAGGCAAACCAAGCCTGATTGTTGATTTCTATTCAGCAGGACCTTAGACAGTGCCTGATCTAGCTGTGTCAGGAACTAAGTGTGATCACCATAGTGATCACCCTTCAGCTGCATCTCTGCAGCACGACAGAGGTCTCCAACGTGGTCTTTGGTTTTCCCACTCAGAACCAGAAGCTGCCTCTGATCATTGTATCCCCCTCAGGCAAACAAAGCCTGCAGGAGCAACCTTAGAAACTCATAGCTTTACACTCTTTCCCTGACCCGGCAAATGCATTTTAAGGCAGTTTGCTGCACAGTGGCGTATGCTCGTGGTGCTGGGTTTTGGTCATTCTGGGGGGCAGCAGGAGCCAGGTCCAGCAACTCTCTCCCACAGAGATGTGGCCCCCCTGAGTGGCTGGTGCCCCCCCTGGGTGGCTGGTGCCCCAACCCTTGCCGTGGGGTGCCCGACAGCCCCAGCACCCACTGCTGGGGCTATGGGCTGGCCTTTGTTACCGTGGCAACTGGCAGATGGGGGGCTTCGGCAGTGTCAGCGGGGAGGCAGCCACGGCAGCGTGCTGGCCGAGCTGCTCAGCAACAGCCCTTTCAGTGCTGACAGCTCCGCTCTGGCTGGCCAGAAGTAGTTATCAGATTACTTGTATTAAAACCTAATTAAGATGTGTGCCAGTAAATGCAGCATGATTATTGGATTTGGTGATTTAGCTGCTGCAGGTTGCTGCAATCCAATCACGCCATTTCAGCAAATCCAGCTCCATGGAGTAAAGTGAAAACGTTTTACATCAGTAACCTGACTATGCTGAAAGAGTAAATAACCTTTTAATGCCTCTACTATGTCAAGGACTGACTGATCCCAACTGCAGGGTGAATGGGTACTGCCCACAGATCCTTGCATATTAATTTCCTTCAAATCAACATTAAAACCCAGAGGAGGGCTGACAGGTTGTATCAGCTTTTTCCTTCATTGAGGATTGCCTGTGGATTAATGGGCCTGAGTCCCCCAGGGCAGGGAGCTTGTAGCTGGAGTCTTGTGGGTGCCCCTGCTTTAGTGATGTGTTGTTATACAAAAGAAAGGAGCTTTTGTTTTTATCTGTAGGCCACACACAAGGGGAAGTGTAACACAGTGGGTGCTAGTATAGCTTTGTGGTGTTGGATGGAATGGAAGTTTAATCTGCAGGTGGAATTCACCCTGGTGCCCAAGTTCTGCTTTGCGTTTGATGTTTCATCTCGTTTCTGCAGGGTCTTGCAGTGATTGTCTATAGCCGTCAAAATGTAACAAAACCCTATCTATCCCTTTTCACTTCATTTCTGAACAGCCTGGGGTGTAGCCTAGTTTCAAATCCAAATTTCACTGCTGTATCTTCTGCATGTTGTAACTGCCCAAAAAAAGCAAGGTAGGTTGGAGCCATTCTAACATAAAGCTGCTTATGAGCTCCAAGTACTGAGAATCAGAGCAAAACGTTTACCTTGAAGCTTTCACTGCAGCTTGTGATGCCACGTTTGTGTTCTCCTTCTGTGGAACCACTCATCTCATGAAATCGTGTCTTTCTTGCCTCCATGTAGAAATAGGGATTTTGGTTTCAAGTAGTTAATGGGAAATTATTTGAAGGGTATTGTTATTATTACTGAATGGGAGCTTTCTCCTTAGTGCCAGGTTGTCCTGTGGGTAGTCCAAGCGTAACGTGGTTCAAGAACTATGTTTTCACATTGTGCCTTGAAGTAACATGACAAAGCATGGAGTCAGTCCCTGTCCTTCAACACTGCCAGGCCAAGGGGGAGTAGCCACATGCCATCCCAGCTGGACAGATCTTGCCACTTTGGTGGAAAACTTAGCACATTTAGACAGGAGGGTGAGGACACAGTGGTCACTCAGATGCCCAGGACACTGTACATTTGCCTGGTAGGTGGTGTTGCCAAAGTGAACGTGGCGACCGTGCAACCTCCCTCACTCGTATTAGCAAAATGTGCAGAAGGTTCTGTCACCCAGTTGTAAAAATGATGGCAGGCATCGATGTGCAGTTGTAACATATGGGAAGTACAGTGAATGTGGGTGGAGCTGTTCATTTCTCATCTTGAATCATTTACGAGATCAGCAGGCAGGCCAGATACAATGCATATGGGAATGTGTGGCTGTGCTGCACATGTCACACGTAATAGCAGATACTGTGAGAGGGCCCAGAGCCTGTCCTCAGGAGCTAAACACACCAGAGCAGGCTGGGAGTCCCAGTGTGTGGACCAAGGGCCAGCTTGGCAGCAGTTTTGGGAGAGCAGACTGGCAGACAGAATTTGGGAATTCACAGATCCAGATCTGCACTGACTAGAAGTGCACCCTTTTCATCCATTGTGGCCCAGAATTGTAGACTGGAATGTTACTAAACCTCTAGTCAAGCACTGAAGATACAGATGATAAAGTTGTGGCCTGCTGGTCAAACTCAGCTCAGTGCCTGTGTCATCTTTCTCCCTCTGCTCAAGGGGACAGTCTAAATGTAACACTGGGTAGTGAAGTTAAAAACAAAAGTGTAATTGAGTATTTCCATAATTAAAGACTTTTCAATTTACAGCAGTTTATTTGAAAGGACATAGAGCTTTACAATAGAGTACACAAGAGCTTGTGTCCAGTAATATTTTTGAAATTTACATGGGCTACCTGTGATTATCTACTAAAAAATGTTGTTCTGATGTAAAATTCACATGAGTTGGAAATTACTTCTGATTGGATGCCAGGAATAATAAACAGTCACTGGAGAAATAACAAGTGATACCTGCTTCCATGATTAAAGAAATAAAAGTGTAGTTGACCTGTCTTACAGCAGTGTTGTCCCAACTCAGGCACTTGTTCTTCCAGTGCAAGCAGAAGGCCTCTGCATGTTTCTTCTGATACCTGCCAGCTTTTTCCCTCTGTTTTGCAGCCCCTGATAAGGAGGACCTTTGGAATGATGGGCTCTTTACATCTTTCCCCAGGAATCCCTGTTACACTGTTACAGGATCTACGCTGACATGCTTAATTAACACTAAGCTTACTTGAAATAAGTGCTGCGTTCTGTAATGAGTTTTGGACATTGACCAGCTTGCAAAGAGCAGCAGACAGAAAACAGTAGTTTTTGTCACTTCAGGTCCAGTTTGTCAGGGAATTTGGGTATTTGGATTTATAATCTGAGCTACTGTGTGTGTTTCAAGAAGACAGTTACCAAAGCAGCTACAGAGTGTGCAGCTTGCTTAGCTACAGGTGTCGGCATGCAGTCCTGCAGTCTTTACTGATGTCACAGCAAAGCAGATTTGCTGTCATGTCCTCATAAGGCTTCTAAATTAAAAGTGCAGACCTTTAAAAGTGCTTATTTGAAGTGTGAAAATACATTTAATGCCCATCCTAGGAGTAATACTTTAGTCTCAGCCCAACCACCAGCCTGAACTCTGGCCTCTGGGAGCTGCCACCACCAGTAAAACATCAAAGCTTCTTCCGTGAACTCCAACTTCAGATGCTCTGCAACCCTTTTATCTATTTCTTTTCCAGATTACAGCAGCTTGACAAGCACTGCCAGGCCACTGCCCAGCAGTTAGTGGAGTTGCTCAACAAACAGAATCAGCTCTTCAAAGAGAAGCACCTGCTTACAGAAGAGGTGCAGTTTCTGCGAACACAGGTACTGTGCCAAAAGAAAAGAAAGTCTGAGGGGAATATTCTGCAGCTTTAGCAGAGAAATCTGCCAGCAGTCTCATTTCAACTGCTGGATTTTGTTGCTGTTGTTCTTTTAAATACAGCATTACCTTATAAAAAATAAAATAAAAATACATGCAGTTGGAAAGAGACTGGTAACTGAACCTGACTTTCACTTAAACCTAAACTAAATGAAAAAAGTGTTTTGAAGTGACAATAGAAAAGCAGAAGTTATTCTCAGTGACAGTTTCCTAGCTTTCTTATCTGAAGATTTTTGTGTTGCTTTTTCATAGAAAAGGGAAATCTGTTCTTTAACAGCATTAATGTTTAAACAGTAACTTGATGTTGATAATTGCTTTGAGGTTTTTCTGCCATTTGTCAGACTTAAATCCCTCTATCACTTTGTGATTTTATTTTCTCTTTATTTTTAGAAGTAATTTATCCTTTTTGCTGTTCAATGACCACTCATGATGAGACTCTTGGGGTTGTCCTATGCAGAGCAACTAGCTGAACTTTGATGATCCCAGTGGGTCTCTCAAATCGAGATATTATTCTGTGGTTCACGCACCCAAATGTGAGATAGTGAATGTACAGTCAATCCTGCCTGAGTACTAATCACTGCACTGCTTCTCCAGCAGGTCTGATTGTTGCTTCCAACGGTCCCTAGGAAGCTGTGGCTTCTGATGGGCTGTTCTGGCTTTTTTTTGTTTTGGCCACTGTTCTTTGGCCAGTAAGTGCTTTGGAAATAAGGGAGAAGATTGCGGGGCTGGGTTTTTTCTTTTTCCTTCTTTCACTTTTTTTCAGGAAAAGGAAGAGGACTAACAAGCACAGAATGAGGTTTTCAGTGAAACTATCAGATAATCAAACTCATGGTTGAATTAGTGTGTTTACTCAATCACAAAGCAAAGCCCAATGCTTTCTAACTTTCAAACTCATGAATTTGCCCAGGATAGCTGGAGTTCACTTAACATGGTAACAAAGGAAACATTCAGTGTAGGAAATTTAGTCTAGTAGCACACCTAGCAATAAAGAGAACATTATTTGTCTTAGAACTTTAAAATACCTAAATCACACTATTTTTGTAGGCTTCCTATATGTAGAATTCAATAAATGTTTACCTAAGGGAATAAAATCCGTACTTTGTTAAGCCCCTAATCACGTCCATGTGTTCGGTTTTACAGGACTTCCTGTTCTAGTGGACAAACTCAGTGGCTTATGACAGTGTCAGGTTATCAGCATGCAGTAACTACTGGCAAATTTTAGGCCAACCATAGTATTCTCTCAATAAGAGGCGTTAAGGAGGTGGTTGTTCCCGAAAGAAATTACAATTTCTGTTTGAAGAAAAGCACTCTTGGTAATGTGAACAGGCTTTACATGGTCCACAGGGATTTTGTTACTGATAACGTATTTTATCTGGAAGTGACTGTGTTTCTATAGAGTTGGACAGAAGTACAAAAATCATACAAAAGAGGAAAAAACCATTCAGGTATTACACTTCTATCAAGACTTGACTGGCAAAAGCTGCCTTCTTTATGTTCATTACAAGTTAATTGTGCTAAAGAGGATACTTTTAAAGTTGAGAACACTCAGAAAAGAAGAATGATATATAAAATTATTACAGAATGAGTCCTAAAAATCTATTTGCGGCTATTTAAAGCAGTGGTAGTTTTCTGGGAACTGGAATTCAGCCCAAAAGAGCTGCTTGGAATATCAGACAATTGTTTTAAGAAAACTAAAGAACAGTTCACCATAAATGGAAGCTCTTTGCAGAAAGATACATGTAGTTAGTACAGAAATAAATACTAAAACCAAACAATTTCAGTGTTGATCAAAGGTGAAAATTACCTCATATTCCACATTTTTCTATATTGTCCAACAGTTCTCCTTTATAATTAACCAAGTTTTTGGAGGTTGTTTTTGGTGGGGGGGAAGGTGGAAGCAACCAACCATTGCCTAATCTTTTAAAGATGATGTAAAATACAGTAACCTAAATGTGCTATTGTATCTTGGAACATAAGCCTCTAGTAACTACAGTTGCATATTTCAGGAAAGAAAACGGGATGCAGATCTCAAACAGGACACAGATGGAATCAAGTAAAAACCTGTATGGATAAAGAGAAATGAGCAGAAGTAGGTAATTTTTTTCTATATCCTATATATAGAGTGGGGGGAGAGGAAAGGAGAGCAGGACTAAAACTATTTGCAGATGTGAGTTGAATCTGGCAAACACTTAAAGACAAAAGGAAGAAGGAAATGTTTGAAACATTTTTGGGTTTGCAACTGTTGAAGCTTTTTGTGCTTTGCTTTTTTCTCTTTAAGCACTTAAAAACTGAAGGACAAGCCCTCCATAGCAAAGACATGTTTACCTAAGAGAATTAAAATAAAAAAATTAAATATGTAAATTGAAGGGAAAGGGGGATGTACAACTCTTAGTGGGAACTACTAGGAGATCTTGGATTTAACCCAGGTACTTTTCAGTCACTAGGTTAGTTGGAATTGGTTAGTTTTGTTACTTTATTTTCTGTCTGGGGAAGCTTGAATCATCCCTATCTCTTCAGAAAGGCTGCAATTTTTTTTTTATAATAAATCATAACAGTTAGTGTCACATTGAAAGAAACATTATCTAAATATTTGTATTTGGAACGGTGCTGTCCAAGTAATGCAACATAGCTCTAGCTGTTACTACTGCCTTGTAAGAGTTACTAAACTTTCCAAGTTTAAAGAATTTAAAATTGCATCATTTACTTGAATCTAGCTGACCTAGTCAACAAACCCTGACAAACCCTGAGCCTTGACAGGATTTGTTTTCAAAAGTCAGATTACGTCCACTGTAATTTTTATTTCTCGTGTTACATGTTTTCTGTATGGGGGGGGAAAGACAGAAACAAAAAAATGTTTTTCAATTCAGCTACATTCTGGTGTGTTGAGAGCCTGTTTTTCTTGAAAAACTCACTTGACACTGTAAGGAAAATTCTGGGTTTTAAAGTGAAGGAAAAGAAATCATAAAAGAAGTACCTGATCCTGCTATAATGCTGCATTCCTTTACAGGCCACATGAGCTAAAAGGCTTTTAGAATCCTTGTTGAAGGAATAACCAAGGCAAGACAACAGCTTTTGAAAACATCTCTCTCATTCTCAATTCAAAGCAGTGAATTACATGCTTTTAAAACAATGATATTAAATCCCCTATTGCTGAAAAAAGCCCAGTGTTATGTCAGAATAACCATCTGCCTATGGCATGACGATGGTTGCTTGCTTATAATTTTCATTTTCATAGAGCCAAAAAAGACTAGCATGATAATGTCCTGACCTTACAGGATGGGCTGTGTATCAGGCCATTACACTAATATTAACTAGATGTCACTAATAGTTAATAATGGGATACCTTGTAAAGGTAATCAAAAGTTTAATTACAGGATTTACACCTCTCATTTTGAAAGTTTTTGGAACAGGCAGGTTTGGAATTTCTGCCTTTGAAAGCCTTTTGTATATTGGAACTCATCCCAAGGCAGGAGGTTAAGATATATTTAATTGCCCTCCTACATAGGTATGAAATAAAGAATACTAAATAAATGTGCACAGAAAGCAAACAAACATCTAAACAGAGATTGCTGGAAACCTCAGCACCCCCCACCAGGCATGAGTGTATTTGTGAGAGCTGGGATGCCTCTCCCTTGCAGGATCTGCCTTGGTGTCCATCAGTTTGACAGAAATAAGTATTTGTCCCGGTGGATAATCCCCTCACAGACCCCGGCTGCCAGAAGGGGTTGCTGGCCAGCTGAGCCAGTGAGAGCACAGACGGGTAGGATTTGGACCTTGAGGATTACCTCCAGTGAGGGCTGTCATCCTATGCTGCTGCTCAGAGTTCCCCCTGAAGATCTCCTCCTGCAAGCCAGCCCCTCCCTGGCCCCAAACCCACGCTCTCCCTGTGCTCTCCGTATGGCTGAGCCACTAAAACTCTCTCCTCCCTCCTTACAGATGTCTTTGTCACAGTGAGCATATCTGTGAGCTGATCACCCTTCTTCTAAAAGGAAGTTAAAATACACTCACCCATGCCTGTGTTCCCATCCTCGCCCTAGTCGCTCAGTGGGAGGCACTGTGAGAATTACAGCTGTTCTGGAGCAGGGATTTTCTTTCCTTTCTTGTGTCAGCACGAATTTTCAGTGAGGTCCCAGCAGTTAATGCAGCAGTGCTCCCAAGTGCCCTGTTTGCTTTTTATTTTTTATTGTATATTACAGAAGGGGGAGCCCTTATTTCCAGCAAACAGATAGGTCATCCATCTCTGCTGTCGAAAGAGATTCAAGCTGATCCTTACATGGCCCTCAACCTCAGGACACCTGAAGATTGCTTTGGTTATTGGGAGAGAGCTTTTGTTTTAGTGCAGTCTTAATGCACAGAGATAGTGCCTCTGCCAGGTGTTTGTAACAGCCAGTGACGACAGTCCACAGTCAGGGGTTGGTGGATGTTGTTGTGGGGTTTTTTTAAGCAGATTAAAATCTTCACTTCTGCTTGGACGGAGTTTAATCAGAAGTGATGCAAGTTAAACTGTGACAGGAAGGGATAAAGATAGACCTCTGTTTGATGTCTGACTGCCCTGACAGGAGACTTCAAGTATCCAGCTCCTCAGTGTTCGGGAGGAGCACCTGTGGGAGTCCTGTGCATCCTGTCCAGTGTCTGGCTACTGGACAAAGCTGGGCACCAGCTGAGGAGCTGAGCCTGGCCCTCCTGAGAGCTCCACCTTGGGTTTTACAGCCATGCAATGGAGGATTGAGGCACCAAAACCATCTGAGTGCTTTCTAATCAAACAGGAAGTCAGTGGCTTTTCTCTCCTCCCAGTATAGCTGGCAGCAATAAAATAAACCAGTTGGGCATCTGTGGTTCCACTCCTACAGACCCTTCCAATTTGTCCATCTGATACCCAACCACCCTGTTAAAGCAGATGCCACTGAGGTAAGGAGGGAGTGTCCAGAGGAACTTGGGCACTGTGTGCTGCAGAGGTCTGCACACTGAATACCGAAATATTCTTGGGAGGAGGAGAAACTAAGACTGAAAAGGCCCCTAACCCCTGACAATCCAGTAACCAACTCCTTTACCAATTACCTGGATGTGACAGTGACAGTTGTGCCCATCTCATTAGAGAACAGCACACCTTAAATGACAGCTTTAACACCTGGGCCCTTGGACAGCGGGGTACAGAGACTCTGCCAGGATTTGTGCTTGCTTTGTGAAGAGGTTCAGGTCAGGCTGAAGTCAGGAGGAGATTTGCCCACTTCATCAATCAAGCTGAGGTTCTGCATCTCACAAAGTGTTAACACTTGGTAAGTGTAGTGTGGAAGGACACCCACAACAGAAATTTCCAGGAGACTTCTTCAGCAGTTGAGTGTTTGGGGTCCTTTTAAGTTTCTGCCCATACTCTAATGCTGAGGGTCACTGCAGCACAGAGTAGGTTTCCTCTGGTTGTCACTACCCAGGCACTGACATGGAATTTAAGCCCCAAGGCTTTCTGTTGCCACAGTTCCTTGCACTGGTTGCAGACACAACTGTAGCAGTTGGTGTTGGTGCATGTATTTTGGGGGAAAAATACCATGTTACTGGCTTTAATTCTTTAATTAACTGCAGCTTCATGACTTTTTTTTTAAACTCAGCCTAACCAACGAAGGTGGGGGAAGGAAAAAAAACCAAAACACTTCAGTCTTCTAATGCAAAACCAGCCAAAGTAGAAAGTTTATTTTTATTTCTGAGGTCATGTACATCTCTTAAATTCAATTTTTAGCACTGCAGTGGCTTAATTCGAGGTAGCTCCCCCAGCTCCAATAGTTTGATGTCTTGCGCAATTCAGTCCTTAAGTGCTACCGAGGAATCACAAATAACAGCTATGCAAGAGCTTCAAAACTGCAAATTAGCCTTCCCACCAGAGGTTTCCTACGGGTACCACGGCAACAGTTTCCTGTTTTGCTACAGCTGCCCACCCCAGACGCGCTGAACACATAGAAAACACCCTCTGGCAAAACCCTGCCATCTTCTTCTTGGAAGGGAGAAGGGGCAGGATCTTAGACGTGCCCCAAAACAAGAGCTCACTTATTTACTGCTAAACAGGAGCCATGTCAAAAGCTCATGGAGATCCTGTTTTTCAGAAATCAGATATCTCTTGTTTTTGCTACCTGTAAGACTTCTCAGCTTAGAAAGAGGTGAGGACAGCAGGCCCACAGAAAGTGCAGGCTTTGAAACAGTACTTGTTTACTCTGCCTTATTGCAGTGTTAACCAATTTTTATTTCTCTTCTAAGAACTTGCCTGCAGACTGAAGTGACACAAATGACAAACACAGGCACTGCCATACAGACTACCCACCTCTTCCTTTTATCTTTCAGGTCTGCTCTGCACCTGGCTGAAACGTGTCTGAGGTCCACCCAAAGACACCTCTGCAGAAAACAGGCACACTTGCTAGCTAATTTCAGCTGGTTTCTATTTGGTTTTAACTACAGAATCACAAATATTTTGAAGCCTTACCAGCCTACCAAACTTTCCGGGACAACAGCTGAGACTTTTCTGAAAAGACCAGGCTTGCAAGCCAGTTTTAACAGCTATTACATGGTGTGGATGTCAATAATTTGTACAATTTTTATAAAATGTTTTTATCTATTTTCATAATTGAACATACATGTCTATATTATTTACAGACTGAAATATCAATAAACCTAATAGGATCTCTAGGTTCCTTGTTCTGTCCGTCTGAATTCAAGGGAAAGCATTTGCAGGGGGAGGAAGGAGAAGGGGGCTGTTTGCAAGTGCTGCACATGTACACTGCCCTCCTTTTTTCAAACTCAGTACCAGAATATACCTGGGAATTTTATTCAACAGGATATTTGTCACTTCTGTATAAAAAGTGAGAGTCCTGAAAATGAGTTAATTAATCAGAAAAGCATAAGACAGTTGAGAAATATTCCACCTAATGTAGAGGAATTTCCATGGGTCAGGCTCCCCTTTAAAACATTCACTGAACAAAGCCTTTAAGAGAGAGGAGCCCTTGATTACTACAGAGGAGCCATTTCAGGAGGTGCTGGGCTCCACACTGAAGTGGTGGAGCTGGACTTTTCCACCAGCACATATTCACGGCACCAGCTGAACTTGGCTTCAAATTACTCAGCTCAAAACATATGGAGGGTACAGGTGGAGGGCTTTTTTTCTGGTTAACTTTGCACTCATGTTTTTCAAGGTTACTTTTCAAATACCCAACTGTTTCAGAAAGAATTTATCTGAATCTTTTGTTATCTAGTGTAGGATAAGCTACACACACAAGAGGAAAAGTTTCTACATCTGCTTTTTTCAGTGCAGTTGGTAAAGGGGGGAAAAAAGCACAAAGAACAGTTTCCCAGCAATAAAGCTACTTCAGCCAGCATGAACATGGAAAATGTAACAAAAATAAGAGTAACAACACATGCAATAAATTACCATTGGGTGTGGAACACAATCTTTCCTTCCCTTATATTTTAAGAATTATTAGTGGTACAGCCGTAACATCAAAGTGATTTTTCCTCCCTATTTCAATTTCCTGCCATATAAAACTGCCAAACACATCTGATCGCCTCCCCAAACAGCTTCACAGATATGACACTAAGCGTGCTGAGAGAGGCCTCAGGTCTTCAGGGACAAGAAAGGATGCTGAAGGAAAGCCCTCTCTAGTTGAACTCGGGATTTTTCACAGTAATCAGGCTGACAGCTTTTCAAGTGTCACTACTTTATAGATGGTTACACAGTTAAGAATATACATTTATAAATGTGGGAAAACGCAAACTTTAGAATTTATTTTTTTATTATTCCACAGCATAAATCTGTGTTAAAATAGGAGACAGTGCCTATAGGTTACACCTGCAGAGAACTCAGGCACCTATTCCTGACACTTAGGCTTCACTGAGACCCTGGAGCACAGCGGGACCCTCAACCTTTCTGGACCTGCCTCACCTACCAGGTGGCTTCTGGTGGCCACATGCAGGGCTCCACGGCCAGCCACCCACGTGCATGTACGGGTCTGATTTCAACAAAGGGTCCTGGGCTGCCAGTATATATAGCTGGAAGTAGGTTTTTCATACTCATTTCAGGCATAGGTGCAACTGTTGTGTTGCTGGGACTCTACAAGGAATAACTTCCCCTGCAGCAGATACTCTACTTTGTAGCAATTAATGAGTCCTTACGGCACCAGGTCTACCTGCCTC